>JAWNOA010000057.1:0-129575 GCA_035046345.1 Drosophila birchii
GAGAAAGTAGGGAAGCTGCCCCCACAAATGTCTTGCCATTATCAGAATAAAGCCGCTGAGGGCACCCGCGCCTGGCTACGAAACGAGCAAGGGCTGCTAGGAACTTTTCGGCGGTGAGATCGGATGTCGGCTCTAAATGGATAGCCTTCGTGGAGAAACACACAAATACACATACATATCCCTTGGTAATAAGACACACTCTCCGGTATAGTTTTTTATCTCGAACGGCCCGGCATAATCAATGCCCGTATATGTAAAGGCCCGCGAGAAGGAGACTCTGTCCTTTGGAAGATCGCCCATCAGCTGAGTTTGCAGTCTCTTTTTGTAAATCGTGCAGATCTTACACGGATTCACTACTGCCTTGACCAGATTCTTGATTTTTCAAATGAATACTTCGATCGGATCAGGCGTACGATCAACTGACTACCGCCATGAAGAGTAATCTGGTGGGTGAATTGGACGAGAAGGCGAGACAACCTACAGCCGTAGGGCAGAATTATTGGATGCCGTTCATCATACTGGAGGGCTTTAGAAGCTGTGACGCGACCACACGCCCTTAGGAGGCCCGTGTTGGTCCGTGAACGGAAATAAATTCAAGATTGGACTTGCCCCCGAAAGGGGCTTCTTTTCCACCAAGTGATTCAGTTCTTGGCCGTATGCTCGACGCTGCGCCATGGAAATCAGCGCGCGTTCTGCCTCTCGGACATCTTCACTCGTGGGTCGTGAAGTGGAGGGGATCGCGCCCTTACGGCAGCGACTAAGGAAACGCCGAACATACGCCAGGACTCGCAGTGCTTTGTCCAGCTTCGAGAAACGTTCTAGAAACTCGTCAGAGGGGACCTGGATGAGATGCACTTTCACCGCGCGCTGCTCGAGCTCTGTGTTCGGCTGCACATCGCTTTGCGCTGGCCACAGCTCTTGTGACCCTTGCAGCCACTCTGGCCCGTGCCACCAAAGTTGACTATCCGTTAACTCGAGTAGGGACACGCCTCGACTTGGCTAAATCGGCGGAATTTTGTTCGGATCGAACGTGTGCCCAGCAGTCGACTAGTACTGCCTGGGTGATCTTGGCCACTCTGTTGGCTACAAATGTGGTCCAGTTGCACGCCGGCTTCCGTAACCAGGCCAGAACGATTGTCGAATCGGTCCAGCAGCGTATGTCGGAACTTGGTGTAGGCATATGGGGAAGAATAGCTGTCACCATTTCGGCTAACAGCACGGCGCCACAAAGTTCTAGGCGTGGAAGTGACACGGTCTTTACTGGAGCGACTCGTGTCTTGGATGTGAGGAGGTTAGAAATGATTTTCTGACCAACCTCGACACGCACGTAGATCGCCGCTCCAAAAGCCTTTTGGGACGCATAAGGAATCCATGATACGCCACTTTGATGTCAGGCTGAAAACAGACCCATCTTGGAACGCGGATCTGGTTGAGGTCGGAATACTCATGAAGAAAGGCCTGCCACCTCTGACTCATTTCGCTGGGAAGCTTATCATCCCAGCTTAAATCTTGTAGCCAAATCTCCTGCATAAATATTTTGGAACGTATTATAAACGGAGCGAGCCATCCGGCTGGATCAAACAGCCTCGCGATTTGGGATAACACCTCGCGCTTTGTAAAGGAGGGTACCACCACTATTTCTGGCGGCACGAAGTAGAATTCGTCGGACCTAGCCCTCCATCGAATCCCGAGCGTTTTGGCAGTGCTTTCGGTATCGATATCGAGGAACTCGCTATGAAGGAGGTGGTTGGCTGGAATACTTTTTAGAATGCTCGTGTGGTTTGAAGTCCACTTTCTCAAAGGGAAACCAGCAGAGCTAAGAGCTGCTTGTAACTCTTGAATTGAACTATGGGCCTCAGGTATGGAATTGGCCCCTGCTAGAACGTCATCGACGTACATATGTTGTAGAAGAATGTGGCTGGCTTTTGGAAACGCCCCTTGGACATCCTCTGCTAGCTTCTGCAGCACTCGAATAGCGAGGAAAGGCGCACAGTTGACCCCAAAGGTAACTGTTTTCAATTCATAGTCTCGGATATCACCCTCTTTATTGCGGAACAAGATTCTTTGAAAGGGTGTATGCTTTCGATCAACCCAGATCTGACGGTACATCTTGGTGATGTCCGCGCTGAAAACATATCGGAAATATCGCCACTTCAGAATCTGAATGGTCAAATCGGACTGCAGTACTGGACCAGCATGAAGAATATCATTTAAGCTGGTTCCATTCGCAGATGGACTGGAGGCGTTAAATACAACGCGAAGCTTTGTCGTGGTACTTTCGGGCTTGATTACCGCGTGATGTGGAAGATAGTACGTTGGGGAATTAAGAGTCGATGGAACTTCGTTCATATGACCCAGATCCAGGTATATTTATATATTTATATATTTATATATTTATATATTTATATATTTATATATTTATATATTTATATATTTATATATTTATATATTTATATATTTATATATTTATATATTTATATATTTATATATTTATATATTTATATATTTATATATTTATATATTTATATATTTATATATTTATATATTTATATATTTATATATTTATATATTTATATATTTATATATTTATATATTTATATATTTATATATTTATATATTTATATATTTATATATTTATATATTTATATATTTATATATTTATATATTTATATATTTATATATTTATATATTTATATATTTATATATTTATATATTTATATATTTATATATTTATATATTTATATATTTATATATTTATATATTTATATATTTATATATTTATATATTTATATATTTATATATTTATATATTTATATATTTATATATTTATATATTTATATATTTATATATTTATATATTTATATATTTATATATTTATATATTTATATATTTATATATTTATATATTTATATATTTATATATTTATATATTTATATATTTATATATTTATATATTTATATATTTATATATTTATATATTTATATATTTATATATTTATATATTTATATATTTATATATTTATATATTTATATATTTATATATTTATATATTTATATATTTATATATTTATATATTTATATATTTATATATTTATATATTTATATATTTATATATTTATATATTTATATATTTATATATTTATATATTTATATATTTATATATTTATATATTTATATATTTATATATTTATATATTTATATATTTATATATTTATATATTTATATATTTATATATTTATATATTTATATATTTATATATTTATATATTTATATATTTATATATTTATATATTTATATATTTATATATTTATATATTTATATATTTATATATTTATATATTTATATATTTATATATTTATATATTTATATATTTATATATTTATATATTTATATATTTATATATTTATATATTTATATATTTATATATTTATATATTTATATATTTATATATTTATATATTTATATATTTATATATTTATATATTTATATATTTATATATTTATATATTTATATATTTATATATTTATATATTTATATATTTATATATTTATATATTTATATATTTATATATTTATATATTTATATATTTATATATTTATATATTTATATATTTATATATTTATATATTTATATATTTTGAAATGGGGTGGGCGGACTTCCTTCCAAATGTTGTAAGCCGGCTGTCGTGGCGGAGTCGGTCGTCGGTGGCCGTGGAAAGTGATGGCTGCAGAAAAATCCCAAGTCCGAAGTAAAGAGAAAAAGGGGGCGGCGCAAGTCGTCTTCAAATTATAATTCACTTTATTACACTTCAGAATTAAGACTAACTTAAGATTACAAAGAGACAGAGCCCGGGACCGCGGAGTGGTGGGTTCAGCCAGAGCGGGAGAGCCGACGGAGAGCGGGAGATGCAAGCGGGAGTGTAAGCGGGAGTGCAAGCGCCAGTGCAGCGCTCGCTCTTACACTGCCGCTCAGAACTAAGCGCCCTTGTGGCGCGAACATTCTCCCCCCCCTTGCGGCAGCAAAGCAGGACTACTCCTCCTTGCACACTCCGGAGACGGTCCATCCGAAAACGGTGCTCTGAGCGACGGGCAGCCCATCTTCCAGCTTTAGGAACCCCGGTTGGATCAGCTTGGGGAACAAGTCGGATCCCAACGCGAGGGAAATGGTCGATGGGCGATGAAACAGCTCGTCCGCGAGCCGGATGTCGTTGTACCTCGCCCGGATAGTGTCGCTCAGAGCCCGTAAGGGCGTTCGAATTTTTAGGCTGGGATCGAGCCTCAACACGACCTCCAGCCGGAAGTCGCCCGTGCGGGATCGAAGAATCGCCGTGCACACCTCATCCTCGCCGGCCCGCGTGATGGGCAGCCGGTATGCCGCCGCCAACGACCGGTCGATGCTGCTGACCGGCATGCACGGGTCGATCATGGCCCCCATCTCGAAGGTCGTGCTCCCGGTGTCGAGCAGCACGCACGCCGTCGGAAGGATGTGGACCACCTTCTGCTGCAGATAGGCAGCCACGGTCGGAGATGGAGTGGGGGCCGATGCACGCGCTGGCTCCTTCGGGCCGGAATAGCGTGCCGGAGATGGAGTGGGGGCCGCCGGACGAGCAGGCTCCCTGGAGACGGGCTGACGAGCGGTGCGCTCCGGACGTGGACGGGAGGTCGAGGGCCGCTCCTCGTGCATGTGAAGCAGAGTGTGGTGGTCCCCTCCACACGCCTTGCAGCCCTCGGTGCTGCGGCAGGTCCCTCCAGAGTGCTCGTGAGCGAGGCAATTCGAGCAGTACTTATTAATAAGTACCGCCCGAAGGCGCTTTTCAGCGCTCAATTTATGGAACCTCTTGCACTTCCGAAGAGGATGGATGCCCCGGCAGACTCGGCAGCGGTAGGACTCAGTACCTCGGGTACGTCTGCGATCCAAATTCTGGGCTGTACGTGGGCGTGGCACCATGATGTTGAAGAGGTTCTGCGAGGAAACGAAAAGCAAAAAATAAATTAATACATGACCTCGCAGACGTAGATAGGCTAATGGCTGGAAGTAGCCGGTTCCTTGCTCTCCATAGGGAGAAGGATAAGCTTATGCACGGGGCGTTTTATTGTGCCGCGCGCCGTACGGACTTCGGCCACTCGAACTCGGCCATCGGCTCCGGGGAAAACAGAAACAATTCTGCCGAGCCGCCATTCGTTCGAGGGCAAATTGTCCTCCTTGACTACCACCATATCGTCAATTTGGATGTTTCGGGTCGGAAATTGCCATTTGTTGCGTTTGTGGAGTTCTTTGAGATACTCCTCTTTCCACCGCGCACTAAACTGCTGATGTTGGGCCTTCAAATGTTGCCAGCGATTGATTATCGACTTGGCTTCGCCTTTTATCTCAGGCTCAGCCGTGGAAAGCAACGGCCCGCCAATCAGGAAATGGCCAGGCGTGAGGGCTAGCAGATCGGAGGGATCTTCCGACATCGGGGAGAGGGGTCTGGAGTTGAGGCAAGCCTCGATCTTGGCTAGAAGCGTCGCAAGTTCCTCCCAGGTATACTTGCGGGCAGCCGTAGCTTTGTAGAAAAGAGTTTTGAAACTTTTCACCCCTGCTTCCCACAGACCCCCCATATGTGGAGCCCCGGGCGGGATGAAACGCCATTCAAGTCCCTGATGGCTGTATGCATCAGTCACGGACTCTTTAATGGATTGAAGGAAGTCCCGAGAAAGTAGGGAAGCTGCCCCCACAAATGTCTTGCCATTATCAGAATAAAGCCGCTGAGGGCACCCGCGCCTGGCTACGAAACGAGCAAGGGCTGCTAGGAACTTTTCGGCGGTGAGATCGGATGTCGGCTCTAAATGGATAGCCTTCGTGGAGAAACACACAAATACACATACATATCCCTTGGTAATAAGACACGCTCTTCCGGTATAGTTTTTTATCTCGAACGGCCCGGCATAATCAATGCCCGTATATGTAAAGGCCCGCGAGAAGGAGACTCTGTCCTTTGGAAGATCGCCCATCAGCTGAGTTTGCAGTCTCTTTTTGTAAATCGTGCAGATCTTACACGGATTCACTACTGCCTTGACCAGATTCTTGATTTTTGGAATCCAATACTTCGATCGGATCAGGCGTACGATCAACTGACTACCGCCATGAAGAGTAATCTGGTGGGTGAATTGGACGAGAAGGCGAGACAACCTACAGCCGTAGGGCAGAATTATTGGATGCCGTTCATCATACTGGAGGGCTTTAGAAGCTGTGACGCGACCACACGCCCTTAGGAGGCCGTGTTGGTCCGTGAACGGAAATAAATTCAAGATTGGACTTGCCCCCGAAAGGGGCTTCTTTTCCACCAAGTGATTCAGTTCTTGGCCGTATGCTCGACGCTGCGCCATGGAAATCAGCGCGCGTTCTGCCTCTCGGACATCTTCACTCGTGGGTCGTGAAGTGGAGGGGATCGCGCCCTTACGGCAGCGACTAAGGAAACGCCGAACATACGCCAGGACTCGCAGTGCTTTGTCCAGCTTCGAGAAACGTTCTAGAAACTCGTCAGAGGGGACCTGGATGAGATGCACTTTCACCGCGCGCTGCTCGAGCTCTGTGTTCGGCTGCACATCGCTTTGCGCTGGCCACAGCTCTTGTGACCCTTGCAGCCACTCTGGCCCGTGCCACCAAAGTTGACTATCCGTTAACTCGAGTAGGGACACGCCTCGACTGGCTAAATCGGCGGAATTTTGTTCGGATCGAACGTGTGCCCAGCAGTCGACTAGTACTGCCTGGGTGATCTTGGCCACTCTGTTGGCTACAAATGTGGTCCAGTTGCACGCCGGCTTCCGTAACCAGGCCAGAACGATTGTCGAATCGGTCCAGCAGCGTATGTCGGAACTTGGTGTAGGCATATGGGGAAGAATAGCTGTCACCATTTCGGCTAACAGCACGGCGCCACAAAGTTCTAGGCGTGGAAGTGACACGGTCTTTACTGGAGCGACTCGTGTCTTGGATGTGAGGAGGTTAGAAATGATTTTCTGACCAACCTCGACACGCACGTAGATCGCCGCTCCAAAAGCCTTTTGGGACGCATCACAGAATCCATGATACGCCACTTTGATGTCAGGCTGAAAACAGACCCATCTTGGAACGCGGATCTGGTTGAGGTCGGAATACTCATGAAGAAAGGCCTGCCACCTCTGACTCATTTCGCTGGGAAGCTTATCATCCCAGCTTAAATCTTGTAGCCAAATCTCCTGCATAAATATTTTGGAACGTATTATAAACGGAGCGAGCCATCCGGCTGGATCAAACAGCCTCGCGATTTGGGATAACACCTCGCGCTTTGTAAAGGAGGGTACCACCACTATTTCTGGCGGCACGAAGTAGAATTCGTCGGACCTAGCCCTCCATCGAATCCCGAGCGTTTTGGCAGTGCTTTCGGTATCGATATCGAGGAACTCGCTATGAAGGAGGTGGTTGGCTGGAATACTTTTTAGAATGCTCGTGTGGTTTGAAGTCCACTTTCTCAAAGGGAAACCAGCAGAGCTAAGAGCTGCTTGTAACTCTTGAATTGAACTATGGGCCTCAGGTATGGAATTGGCCCCTGCTAGAACGTCATCGACGTACATATGTTGTAGAAGAATGTGGCTGGCTTTTGGAAACGCCCCTTGGACATCCTCTGCTAGCTTCTGCAGCACTCGAATAGCGAGGAAAGGCGCACAGTTGACCCCAAAGGTAACTGTTTTCAATTCATAGTCTCGGATATCACCCTCTTTATTGCGGAACAAGATTCTTTGAAAGGGTGTATGCTTTGGATCGACCCAGATCTGACGGTACATCTTGGTGATGTCCGCGCTGAAAACATATCGGAAATATCGCCACTTCAGAATCTGAATGGTCAGATCGGACTGCAGTACTGGACCAGCATGAAGAATATCATTTAAGCTGGTTCCATTCGCAGATGGACTGGAGGCGTTAAATACAACGCGAAGCTTTGTCGTGGTACTTTCGGGCTTGATTACCGCGTGATGTGGAAGATAGTACGTTGGGGAATTAAGAGTCGATGGAACTTCGTTCATATGACCCAGATCCAGGTACTCCTGAATCACGCCGTCATATTGCTCTTTTAAAGGAAAGTCTCTTCTTAAACGATTCTCGTTTCGAAGAAACTGAGCTAACGCAATGGACCTTGAATATCCTAAATCGGACCCCGAGTTTTCGGGGTCGCAGAATGGGAGCGTAACCACGTACCTCCCGCTTGCGTCTCTCTTGGTAGTCTGGAGGAAGTTCCTTTCGCAATAGGAATCTGACTCTTTTACCATCTGGAATGGTAGATCCTCCACCTCCCAGAACTTGCTGAGAAGCGAGTCTAGGGAATCTTCTTTTTTGTGGTGTACTTGAGTCGTGAAGGATGCGACTCTGTTGGCCTTAGAATGGGAAATCGGCCCGGTAAGTACCCACCCGAAGATGGTCTCTTGGCCTAGGAGTGAGCCACAAATGTTTCTCCTAGTGCCCTGCATCATCACCGACGGTAGTATATCAGCTCCGATCAGTAAATCGATTTGGGAACTTTCAAAGAAATTTGGGTCTGCCCATTGGAGATCGGGCAGGTCTTGCAACGAATTCTTGGAAACTGGATGGGAGGGCAGTTTGCCCGCTAATTCCGGAAGGACGTAGGCTGCGGTGTCTAATTGTAGACCCGGCTTAGTAGGGGAGCGGATTGCAAACTGACAGAGTCTCGTTGACTCTGCCGAAACCGACTGGTTTAGTCCTGAGACTTGGGTTTGTATTTTTTGGAACGGCAACTTGAGTAGGTTGAACATACGTTCGGAGATGAACGTAGCCTCCGATCCCGAGTCGAATAGGGCTCGGGCTCGGTAACTCGTGCCCAAATGGCACACGTCAATAATGGCCGTGCTCAGCAGAACGGCTGTAGTGCCAGAGGCAAAATAATTCTGCACCGTTGAGGTGCTTGCGGATACATTGAGACTGGAGGGTCTCGAGGACGGTTGCGCAGAGGGCGCCGTGGTTGGAGAACTCGTGGTTCGAGCGTTTGAGGAACTCGTGTTTAAGGAACTGGGGGAGCCGCGATGCAGCAGTGTATGATGCCTCCCCCTACACGTGAAACAGCTGTGTGTGCTCGTGCAATCACGTAGCTGATGGCCTCTAGCGAAACAATTCAGGCATAGCTGCTTCTTTTTTATGTAGCCGGAACGCGCGTCGACAGACATGTGGAGAAAGCGCGGGCACATTCTAATCGGATGATTTTCCTTAGAACATAAGTCACACCCTTTTTGTTTGATGCTGACCTTGGTTTCAAAGGATTGCAGCCTTTTGGGAACTGACTGAGTCGGCTTCATGTCCTCAATAGCCTCCAGTGTCCGATACCTTTCGCTCAGGAAGGTGTTCATCTCCTCCCAAGCTGGAATTTCGGACTTCGAAGTTAGGGACTGTTCCCATAAGGAAAGGGTTAACTTTGGCAGTTTGCTTGCGCACAGGAAGACCAGCAGACAATCCCAGTTGTCAGTGGAGATATTGGAATGTGCTAGCGCTGTCAGACACCCCTGAATCGTGGACTGCAGCTCCTTTAGAGCATGTCCAGATTCTTGTGAAATGGAACTCAAGTTGAACAAGAGCTTGAGTTGGCTGTTGACTAGAAGTCTTTTATTTTGGAAACGGTCTTGAAGCGCTTCCCACGCTGACGCGAAACCGTCATTTGTAAGCGGGGATTTGGACACTATGGCCTTTGCCTCGCCACTAGTTTTGGTGAGGAGATGGAACAGCTTCTCGACCGGTGTCAGCCTGGGGTTGTTAACATAAACTGCCGTGAACAGGTCCCGGAAAGTGGGCCATCGGAGGTAGTCCCCATCGAAAACTTCTGTATCGCAGGGCGGTAGCCGGCAACCGGACGAAATATGCGGTTGAGAGGGAATAGCTTGAACGGCTTGAGGCGTCACTCTTTCTAGCGTTTCGCTAATCTGTGCTGCACAGGTCTCGTATACGGAGTAGCAATAGTCATACTTTGCTTGTAGGAGAGGCAAGGTGCTGAGGGATCCTTCCTGGGCAATTAGGTCAGAGCAGATTTCGTACTCCTTTTCGACCTTATCCCATAAGGCTCGCACTTGGTGCAAACGGACTTGCAAGGTGTGGGAAGATTGCGAAGCCTGACCAGGAGTGTTGATCTTGTCTTCGAAAGCGCTGACGCGATCGCTCACGGCGATGAATTTGTGCAACGCAGCGGTTGCGGCCGTTGGCTGCTCGGTTACCGACATTTTGCTTCTAGCACGTGTGACCCTCAGGAAATTAGTCTCGGATGCAGAGGGATTCTCTGGCTGTTCCCCAAATGAAGACTCGCTTGAAACTTTTGCTTCCGTTTGGGAGACGACAATTCTCGGACTTGTTTTTGAGCTTGTCGTTGGACGATCTCCGACCTTCGACGTGGCACTCGAGCTTCTAGGTCTTGGGCTAGCAGACTTGGGCACTGGTTTGACGCGAGAAGGTAGCGGAGAAGAAAGAGCGCTTTTTGTTTCCTTTTTTGGTGTAGGTGTTGGATTCTGGTCACCCTTGACGGGCATACTCAGCTACGCGCCACTAAACGAACGGCCTGCCCGCCGCCAAAAAAAATGAAGGAATCGAACCACCGAATCAAAAAAAACTATTTGAAGCAATTTAGCTGATATAGCTAGAAAAATAGCTAGAAAAAATAGCTGAATATAGCCGATAGTTAGCAGAAAATCGCTGAACGCTACTTAAAAAAAAATTAGCTGAATATAGCTAGAAGTTAAAAAAAATAGCTGAATGCTCAATGAAAAATAACCACAAAAAACTAGCTAAATATAGCTTTTAAAAATTTCGCTAAATTCCGACCTGATTTTTTTTTTTTTTTGTTCAGGAATACGACAAATCGTAGAACCGATGAAAAAAGAACGACAAATTAAACCTCCAGAAAAAAAAATACGAATATCAACGTCAAAAAAAAATTAAATAGCCAGAAAATAAATGGCTTGAACCGATAGCCTAGGAGTCTAGCAGAATTTTTTTTGAATTTGTTCTGAAATTCTCTGGCTCGATTTTTCGTAATTTAGGAACACACCAACAGCTTAAATTCGTGTGACACAAAAAAAAAAGAAGCCAAAAACTAGCTGAAAACGACTCTAAAAATAGCTATCGAATTTGGAAATATTCTTTGACGATGATTCAACAAATATTGGAAAATATATTAATTTTATTTTCTTGGATGCAAAAATTTTGTATGACCTATGATTCGCTCGTTACTACTTGGATCGTCTGAGTGCAGGTGCTGTATGTGAACAAAACGAAGACGAAATAAAATTGCCCAAATATATGTATGTGTGTATATGGAGTTATAAGGTTCAATGCTTAGCACAGAATAGCGCTAAGTTCTGCCCATATATATATGTATGTATGTATGTGAAGTAAATTTTTGGCTGCTCGCAGAATAGCGGGAAGCTTATGTATGCCGATATGTATATTTGTATGTCAGGATAGCAATAAAAAAACAATGGATTTTTGTGGATATATGTATATGATATATTATATATTTTTATTTTTATTATTTTTTTATTTTTTAAATATTTTTTTCTTTATATGTGTGTGTATTTGTAAAAATTGCGTGTAAATTTTTATTTTCAATTGTTAATATGTATAATATTATATGTATATGTATGTATATATAATAAGTGTATGGGTCTTTGGAATAATATATGTAAGTAATATATAATATATATAGTAATATATATCCGGCTCGAAGGACCATGAAATGGGGTAGGCGGACTTCCTTCCAAATGTTGTAAGCCGGCTGTCGTGGCGGAGTCGGTCGTCGGTGGCCGTGGAAAGGGATGGCTGCAGAAAAATCCCAAGTCCGAAGTAAAGAGAAAAAGGGGGCGGCGCAAGTCGTCTTCAAATTATAATTCACTTTATTACACTTCAGAATTAAGACTAACTTAAGATTACAAAGAGACAGAGCCCGGGACCGCGGAGTGGTGGGTTCAGCCAGAGCGGGAGAGCCGACGGAGAGCGGGAGATGCAAGCGGGAGTGTAAGCGGGAGTGCAAGCGCCAGTGCAGCGCTCGCTCTTACACTGCCGCTCAGAACTAAGCGCCCTTGTGGCGCGAACATATTTATATATTTATATATTTATATATTTATATATTTATATATTTATATATTTATATATTTATATATTTATATATTTATATATTTATATATTTATATATTTATATATTTATATATTTATATATTTATATATTTATATATTTATATATTTATATATTTATATATTTATATATTTATATATTTATATATTTATATATTTATATATTTATATATTTATATATTTATATATTTATATATTTATATATTTATATATTTATATATTTATATATTTATATATTTATATATTTATATATTTATATATTTATATATTTATATATTTATATATTTATATATTTATATATTTATATATTTATATATTTATATATTTATATATTTATATATTTATATATTTATATATTTATATATTTATATATTTATATATTTATATATTTATATATTTATATATTTATATATTTATATATTTATATATTTATATATTTATATATTTATATATTTATATATTTATATATTTATATATTTATATATTTATATATTTATATATTTATATATTTATATATTTATATATTTATATATTTATATATTTATATATTTATATATTTATATATTTATATATTTATATATTTATATATTTATATATTTATATATTTATATATTTATATATTTATATATTTATATATTTATATATTTATATATTTATATATTTATATATTTATATATTTATATATTTATATATTTATATATTTATATATTTATATATTTATATATTTATATATTTATATATTTATATATTTATATATTTATATATTTATATATTTATATATTTATATATTTATATATTTATATATTTATATATTTATATATTTATATATTTATATATTTATATATTTATATATTTATATATTTATATATTTATATATTTATATATTTATATATTTATATATTTATATATTTATATATTTATATATTTATATATTTATATATTTATATATTTATATATTTATATATTTATATATTTATATATTTATATATTTATATATTTATATATTTATATATTTATATATTTATATATTTATATATTTATATATTTATATATTTATATATTTATATATTTATATATTTATATATTTATATATTTATATATTTATATATTTATATATTTATATATTTATATATTTATATATTTATAGATTTATATATTTATATATTTATATATTTATAGATTTATATATTTATATATTTATAGATTTATAGATTTATATATTTATATATTTATAGATTTATAGATTTATAGATTTATAGATTTATTTTATTTATATACATACTAGAAAATTACAATTATTAAATAGCATAATTATGGATTGCGAATCGGTGGAAGTCTCGATCTGATTGCTTCACTCACAATCAAATCAAACGCAACTTGATCGATGTCTGAGCTTTCGTTTGCATCGTTAGACTTGATCGTCTTTTTCTGTACAATAATTTTCGATCACCATACCGCTATGTAACAATCAGTTTGAATCAGTAAGCAGAGCCATCAAATTAATTGTACGAACTGCTCGTTTTGTGCAGAAAGATCGATCGAACAATTTTGTAGCGAACCACGTTTTGAGTTGTGACGGGTTCGAGCGTTGCTGATCGAACCGACTCGATCATACTCAATGCAAGTTTCTGGTGCAGATACATATATGTACATATGAGGATGAGTCTTTCGTCGCGATTGAATTACAAAAAACAAATATTTGTTTTATCGTACGAATTACAATTTCCAAGAACCTCAATACCATTTAAATTACTTACCATAATTACCGTGCGGTTGATTACATTGTATTAATTTTAATTTTATTGTATTTGTATGCTTCCATTTCAGTACATACGCAATTACCTACACGCAATGGGGATGACAGGACAAATATGTCGCCTTCTATTGTGCCATCTGTCCGAACACCCTGGTCATTTACAAACTCGGGATCACCTAACAACGAGACGAAAGGAGATAATATTTTGGTATACGTTTTATTTTGGTTTACATTGCGTACGTATATGGTTAATTAAAATGAATCCCATTACTCCTTATCACCATAAAACCAAAAATATTACGATATGTCACTATAATACACTGACTCCGTCTTACTTCGTAATGAAGTTTGCAATGATCAGAGTAGATATGGTGGTTCGAACTAATCAATGATATGCATAAATGATGTGCTGAAGAGACTGCTGTCCCATAACACAATAGATTTAATGTAAATATTAGAAAAAGGTATATTTATTTAATTTATGCAACCTATCGTTAAAAAAAATGAGATTTATATTAAAAGTAAGTCACAATGTTCATTTTTACAGAACATATATTTATAAAACTAAACTTAAAGTTTCAACATTAGTTTATAAGTTTTAGAATTAATTTATTATTATTATTTACTATGAAGTAATAAGAGTTTATTACAGTGTTTAAAGAGAAATTTAAAAATAACAATGCTTTTTTTTTTGTAATGGAATGTTTATTTAATCCAACATTTACCCATTATCATACTTTCGCCAACTGTTTCATTAGATGGTTGGTCAACCCAAAGTTAATATTAATTTTCTAACCGCTCCTTGTGATTTTATCGATTCATTTCTGTGCAACCCAATATTTTGCCAGTCATTGTGAAATCATTACATTTATAATACAATATAACACGAATCAACAAAACAGCGCCAGAACTAAACGTCATTCATTCCAAACGGACTTACTTGAATAGTGAGTTTATTTTTATGTGAATGAGGCAATGATATTTTGAGCCTTAAACCCAGTCGATCCCCCACGTCTAATGAGACCGTGCACATAACTCATATGCAGAACCATTGGTCCAAAAGGTTTTGCCGTTCCGAAATTTCTCAATTTGTTCCCAATTGTTGTGCATGGAAATTTGACGGTAGAATATAGACGGCGCCAAATTTAAATGTATTCACAAGAAACATGTGGGTGTTTCTAGGTATATTCTTGCCGCAAAATGCAAAAATGTTTAATATAATACGCCAATTGAAGTAGAACTTCAAAGATTTTATGAATTTTAACCGCCATACACATTCTACGGAACATTTGCTCTTTCTTAGAACAAATGTATTAGAGAATAATCAAGTCTGCCTCAATCCGCAAATCGCAGATTTCCATACTGTTTCACACGATTGGGCTGTGTGGGAAAACAGTATACAAAAATCCTGTGTTTGGAATCCATTGGATTGGAAACCAAATAAAAAATTCATAGGATTCACTGTAATGCTATGGTTTATATTTCGAACATTTTCTTTCAAACGATATTAGAGCCTATTTCTAATACTAAATAACTAAAAAAGAAAATAGTATTCGGCGTTTATCTATTATTTCCCCAATTTGATTAAATTGATTATTTAACAATTTCGATTTTATTATATGTATATTCTTTAATTAAATACTTTGTTAAAACCAAAATCATGAAATATAAAATTCAAAGCCCGTGCTGTATTACGAAACTAAACTAATAAAAGTGTACTTCCGCTTTTGAAACAAAAAAAAAAAAATTCCGAATATTTTTTTATCTATGTACATATAAACATATGTACATATGTATGGGGATTTCCACGGAAGTGTAAAGTTCTTTAAAGCGTAGGAGGCGACTTTATCATATTACCTGTGATTTGGAAGAATTAATTATTTTCGCAACAGCGACAAAAATCAAAAGTAGCAAAAAGTCAAAGACTTTTGCGACTGCGACTTCCCAACATACTTGGAAGTTGACAAAAGTGCCAGCATTGATTTAAGCTCATGATCAAAAGCAACAGCAAAGCAGATAGCAAGAAAGTGAACAACGGCGACTGAAGCAGATTTTTGATTTTGGTCGCTTTTAGATTTTTACATTTGCTTCGACTGCGACTTCTGCATTTTCCAGAAGCCAAAAGCAATAGCAACTGCACATTTTAAGAAGTAGCCAGCAGTCGAAGCAGCGAATATCAAAACTATTGCAACTTATGCTACTTCAAATGCAGTTTTTCAAACACTGGTTTTGATGAAAAATATATACCAGGAAGCTAGCTTCGGCGCACCTCTACATATTGCAATTTAATCATTAGGAATGAATATAATATATTTATAGGTTTTTATGTTTATTTTATAATATATTATTATATTTATCATTAAAAAAGAATCGAAAATAATACAAGGTCATATGTTAAATTAAATTTAAATATGTTTAAAACTGTTTTGCTAACCACTCCTAAACAAATTTGCAGATTGCCATTGAATTATAAAATTAAAAACGAAGTTCTGGAATAACAAAATATGGCCAAATCTCAAATTTTATGATAACAAAACTAAAGTTAAGATTTATTCTATTATTTTCCTGACTGTTCCTATGGCAACTTTCGGATATAGGATTCTGAAATTATACAAAAATGACCAAATATCAGATTTGATGAAAATAATTTGAAAAGCAACAAAGTAAAGATTAAACAATTTTTTTTTTTTTTTCCTGATTGTTTTGATTGTTCCTGATTGCTATGACAGCTAAAAAAATTTGTATTTATGAATGACTATATCACTCTGCTTTACCTCGGTTTTATTGATAAGCAAATTTAGGCAGCGGCAAATAACCGATCGCGCATTATTTTGTCTCTTTCGATGGCTGGGCGTAACTATGCTCGGCGAGGGGTGATAAACGACTAATTGGTCTCAGATAAACTCAAAAGAAAATTTTCACTGCACTGCACTGCTCTCTCCCGCGATGCGCTTATTAATTTGCCAAGCTCTATCGATGACTAACTGGCTGTGGACCACCAAATTTTTGCCGAAAAAATTGCTTAGCCACTTGTTAGCAATTTGGGTAGAAAATAGATCTACAACTTGGTCCCAATCCTATGGAAAGATTGGAGTTAATTAATCTAAGATTAATTGCCATAAAAAATAAAATAATTACCCTGGAACCAGATATTTCTTATGAATTTATTCGCCTTTTCCACTGCGTTTAATAACAATCAAAAATAATGTCCCAATGCACTGATATATTTTATTAAATAACCAAAGGCTGGGAAAATTTGATTCTCAAATTATGCTCTCCAGAGCACTTCTGTTCGGATCGGCGGTCAAGCAGAAAAGAATTAATCTAGGTTCGGGCGGATATAGCTAACTTCGTGGCGGATATCTGGAGCTCGTGTCTTTTCTGACATTCGGCCTTTCCATTATCGAGAGCGACCCTAGATCGTCCCGATATCTCCCGATCATCTCTACTGGAAGCATTATACTAAGGGAAAATATTCTATATGCAAATCGCTAATGCAGTTCGCGTGAGACAATTTCTAAATCATTCACTTCGGTGGGCTTTGAAAAAAAAAAAACAAATCAAATGACGAACACAAAAGAAACCTTAAAATTACCTTAAAAATTAATGAAAAAATAATGAATTACCTTAAAAATTATGAGTAATCATAAAGGTGGAATCGGGGGTAACATATCATATATAAAAGTCTCATTAAACGTGAAAAATTACGTTCACACAAAAAAGTTTAATCATTCAATAATACACAAAAAATAGTAAATCACTTAAAATATTATCACAAAAATAACTTAATAAAGTAAATACCTAAAACTTAAAAATTCTTTTTTAATAAATAAAATCGGACGTCTCTAGCAAACGTTTTACTATTTTGAAAAACAATTTTGTTGTAACGAAAACCAAACATAACTCCGCTGCGCTGCAAAAAATTAACAGTATGTTCTCTCTTTGCATTCTTTTTTGTAATATCTCATTAGATTTAGAGACAAAACGAATTTACTATAAATAAATTTGGACATTTTAGAAATAATTTGGCTACTTTTTGCAAATGTTTGGAACATTTCTTGTTGTTATTTTTGGCCTATGGGCGCAACCACACAAAAGAATCTCATTATACCCTTGCAGAGTATTATAATTTCAGTCAGAAGTTTGCAACGCAGTGAAGGAGACATCTCCTATAAAGTATATATATTATTGATCAGGATCAACAGCCGTGTCGATCTAGCCATGTCCGTCTGTGCGTCTGTCCGCCCGTCTGTCCAATATACGCGAATTAGTCGCTCAGTTTTAAAACTATCTGAATGAAACTTTGTAGTTAGTTTTCTATATACTCTCACTTCTACATAGGTCGGAAAGAGCCGGATCGGACGACTATATCATATAGCTGCCATAGGAACGATCGGAAAATGTTTCGAAAAAAAATTATATCTATGTCAGTTTTCAAGATATTTTCACCAAACTTGATATTTGGCCATTTAGTATTAATTCAGAATTTTGGTTTTAACTTCATGAAAATCGGCCAACTAAATCCTATAGCTGCCGTAAGAACAATCATAAAGATAAAAAAACCATAACTTAGCCGTTTTTCAAACCATTTTTATCAAATTTGAGATTTGGCAACTAATTATTATTCCAGAATTTCGGATTTAATTTTTTGTTAAAATTCTGCAAGGGTATATAAACTTCGGTGAGCCTTTATTGTTAGTTATCATTTAGAGCTATTTCTGGAGTTATTAGGAAAATTAATGGGAAGCCCTCTAAATCGAGATTCCTAACAAGAAGTGAATGGATAACCGAAATATAAATATAAATTGCATTTGTCTAAAAGTTATAATAGAAGCCCAATAAAATAAAGCAAGTGAGATCCTAAAGATGTTAATATTCGCCTATTAAATCCATGTTGACAGAAAAATTACTAAACTGCAAAAGTAAAGTACGAGCCCCGGCCACTATAAATTCGTACATTTTTTGTTTAAAAGTTAAGAGAGTAATATTATCATTCTGTTAAAAATACGTTTCATGTATAATGTAAAAATGCTAGCAATATGAATTAATCCCCTAAAATTATTGGAGCTCGTAATGATATTTTCAAAAAGTTTTGAGATGGCTGAGATCTTTCCTCTATTCATCTATCGGTATTGAAATCCGAGTTGCTACCTTTTTAGTTATATCACTTAAAAATAACCTTTTTATAGTTCCTATTACAAATAGGTGCTTAAGAATATGGTTAACAATTTTAGAAGGGGATTGCATACGGCTTCGGTACAATACCTTAGTTAGTATCTTCGGGTGGTATCAGCGGCGACTTTTCAAACTTATCCTTGGCGGATAAGAGAAAAAAACAGAGATGGTCTAATTGAGATACAAAAATGTCAAACAAGCCACAATAATATTATGTTGTGTTATATAACGACTTGTATTTGTGGAATTATTTAAGGACCTAACAGCCCCATCGATTCTAAAATCTCCAGGAACTACTAAATGGTGCCTCTCTAAAAATGGAGGAATGTAGGAGCACGGGGGAATGTCGGAACACTACGCCCTCGCAAAATTTTTGGGAAAGCATATTGTGTCAAAGGGTTCGTTAGGGACCTTAATTTGTATTCGATCTTTTTCTTTCTTTCATTCTTTTTTCGGCTTTCGATATTAACAATAAAATCTTTCGATGCTTGAGGAGGAGAGTGCCGTGAAACAAAACTCTGTTTCGTTGGTGTTTTAGGCAACACTGATTGGTTACACAGGAAAAAAAAGAGATACTAAGCGCTACAGATTTCGAAAACGAAATGTTTCCACCACGTGCCAATTTTGAGAAAATCGTGGTCAAAATATTAAAATCGGCTTGGTTTGGTACTTTTATATCTTTATAAAACGCGATTGTTTTTGAATAATGTACAAACCAATATCTTTTAGAATCAGTCGCGTTTAGTCTTCGTATTATCTGCCTTGACAATTTCGGCCTCAAATATAAGATTTTGTCAATCTAGGGCAATCGTACTTTTTGCGATATATTGGGTTCAAAATTGGAATGAACACTCTTGTAACCCGAAAAAAAATGGTTAGACGGACGCCTTATTTTTTGGCTATGGGGCTATAAGAAGTTTCGCCGACGCGATTTTGCTCTTATGGAAGTTGAGCTGCAGCACCCTGAGTGTCATGCGTACCAGGTCCACTGGACTGGTTGACTACGACACACTTACAGCGCTTTGCCATTGATTTTTAAATTTTTAATACATTTTGAGTGAATAAAATTATCATTCTGATAAGTATAAGTTTTGTACCTTAGTAATGACAATTTCTTCTTCTAAACATTATATAAGGGTAAAGAAGCTTGTCGTACGAATTAATTGTTGTCGCGGCTCGTATTGTTATCAGGTCACCGCCTGACTACAAGTTGTGCGTATCCCTATTCCCAGGGTGGTGTTTTTTATTTTTATTGATTTGCTTAAATAAAAATATTTTTACAAAAATGTTAAATTTTTTATTTTTTTTGTTTTGATCATTCTTCTAACATTTTGACTGCTTATTACTAACAATAAACCTATATTGAGGGAATTTCTAATAGATCAAGCATATTTAAGATATTAACACTTCAAATGCACTTGTGCACTACGCGTACTAAAGTGTATCCTGAAGCGTTTTCACCCATTTTTCGGATTTTTTGGCCCTGAGTTGTTTTACAAGTTATACAGCAATTGCACTATGAGGCCGCGGCCTGGTTTTTGTGGCTGTTCACGGATGTTCAAACACGGAAGAACTTTTCGGGATATTACGAGACGAGCGTCGGTGATCTTTATTTAGACGAAGGTAAATTCGAACTAACATACATTAAATTTAAACCTAGCTGGGAGAGCGGATTGGAAGCTCTGTCTTGGAAGCCCAGAGGAAGAGGGAGAGAGAGTGTACGGGAAACTTTGAGGCTGTAAGTGGACTTACACTGTCTCTCGAAAATAAGCGCCCTTATGGTGCGAACATTCTTCCCCCCTTGTGAGAATACGCAGCAAAAATATTTGGAGGGCTTAACTCGGGAAAGCTTTGGATACGTCCACACGACTGGCATCGGCCGTTACTGCGGCAAGATCCTGCGGAATGGTGGTGGGCCAGACAGTTGACGCAGTATTTCTTCTCGATGACAGCCTGGAGCCGTTTCTTAGCACAAAGCCTAAGAAAACGCTGTCATTTCCGAAGAGGATGGTTTCCTTGGCAGACTCGGCATGGGTAGGATAAAATACCTCGGGAACGTCTGCTTTTGATGTCCTCGTATAAAAACCCAGTAATTGAAGGACTCGGGGGGGAAAGACTCGTAACTCGTGTGGAGAACGAGGAAATCTTTTGGATCGGCCCGGATTCTGGCCTTGAAGCTTTAAAAGGAATCGTGACACTACCGGAACTTCTTGGGTGCAGCAAAGTGTGATGCCG
Organism: Drosophila birchii; assembly: GCA_035046345.1. Classification (NCBI taxonomy): domain Eukaryota; kingdom Metazoa; phylum Arthropoda; class Insecta; order Diptera; family Drosophilidae; genus Drosophila; species Drosophila birchii. The sequence continues at coordinate 21,304 of JAWNOA010000057.1, forward strand.
ACCGTGGCACGTAAAACAGTTGTGGGCGCTTGTGCAATCGTGGAATTGATGACCTCTTGCAAAGCAATTTAAGCACAACTGCTTATTTTGGAGATAAGATGTACGATCGTTTATCGTCATCTGTAGGAAGCGTGGGCATAACCGGAGTGGATGGTTCTCTTTTGTACACAGATCGCATATTTTTGATGTTGGAACAATCTTGGTACTAATGGATTTTAGTACTCGAGGCGACACGTTGGAGGGTTTGGATGGACGAAAGCTGAACGTAGGAGGTTGAATAGAATCTATAGATTCTAGAGTTCTATGGCGCTCCGTTAGAAAGGAATCCAGATCGTGCCACGTTGGAATTTCGGTTTTATCCGGGATGGATTGCTCCCATAATGCGAGTGTCAACTTTGGGAGTTTTGTAGAGCACAAATAAACTAGGAGACAATCCCAGTTCTCAGTAGAAAGGCCGGACAGTTTAAGGGCCGTAAGGCAACTGCGGATAGTTTCTCGCAATTCTTTTAAGGCTGCCGAAGATTCTTGTACGGCGGATTGCTTGTTCAATATTTTTCCCAGTTGGCTGTTCACCAGCGATCGTTTATTTTCGAAACGCTCAGTTAGTCTTTGCCAGGCTGAGCGGAAACCATCGTTCGTGAGTGGTGAATTGGAAACTATGGAATGAGCTTTATCACTTGTCTTGGTATTTAGATAGAACAACTTTTCTACAGGGGTCAGCACAAGATTGTCAATGTATACCGCTGTGAAAAGGTCTCGGAAAGTCGGCCAGCGAAGATAATCGCCCGAGAAAACTTCCGAATCGCACGGAGGAAGCCGACAGCCAGACGGAGAGGAATTTTGGGGCGGACCGGGTTTAATAGAGATTGTGTAAATCTGTTCCATAAGCTGGGCGGCACACCTTTCATACGTAAAATAGGCATCCTCATATCTTGCCCTCAGAGTCGGCATGGTGTCCGCCGCGCCCTTTAAATCACTTAAAATTAGTTCAGAGCAAACATCGTACTCTTCCTCGACCTTAGCTCATAGGGCTCGGACTTGATCGAGATGAATTTCGCACATATACTGAGATTGGATGGGCTCTGCTGGATTGCAGAATTTGGATTCGAAGCGACTCAAACGGTCAGAAGTCAAACTAAATTTGTCTAAAGCAGATGGAGCCATACTGAATATATATATATATGTATTTCGTTGACCGCTGCTGCAATTGTCGCGGTACTGTTTTCGGAGTCAATGCAGAATAGCGGAGATATCAAGAGGCGGAAAATTTGCCAAAGATCGGAGCGTCGACTTGCCGACGATAAGCTAGAGCAAAGACGAGTTAATAAGTATGTAATTATGTTTGTATGTATATAATGTATGTATTTAATTATTTTTGTCGTTTTGTATTTATGTGGAAATGTATTTATATAGGAACTGTTGACTGTAATAATTAATAACTCGTCGTTTCTTAATTTATAGTTCTTATTTCTTGGATATATGGTTGTGTGCCAATTATTTAAATTTGAATATTTAAAGTAAATATAAGGGTATGTATTTTAAAGTTTCGAAAGCGGCAGTAGATCAGTGGAGTGGACTGTATCGATTATTTGAGTATAAAAGTGAAAATAAATGCAAGCGTTGGAACACAGTGAACGAAAAGGAACTAAGTAAGAACTACTTGAAAAAATTTCACTGTGGCATTTGCCTTCATTTAAACACGCACTTTGAATTTCGGAACTCACAGAAATTGTTTCGAGATTAATTCGGAAATTTTATTTATTTATTTTATTTTATTTAGTTGATGGATATATTTTGTTTATTAATTATTTAGGAACCCGAGGCAGTATATTTGTGTTTGTATAAGTTTAGGTAATTTATGATAAATATGAGTGTCTGTACATATGTGTGTATATATTTACATAATTTTGTTAAATATGTTTTGCGGGAAATGTACAGATATCTGGAGTGGACTGTATTGGGCATATGAAAATGTAAATAAATGCAAGCGAAAAGCAGTTAACGAAATGGAGCACGAACTATTCAGAGTTGAAGTGTGTCTTTTGGCATTTATTTAGACATAAACTTTAGGAAGTCGGAAATAAATTGGATGTGGATTTGGAAGCTGCTCGAGTGTCGGATCAATCGGACTTAGATTTAGACAATTATACAGAGAAGTTTGGCGAACTAAGCTTTGCAATAAAATCTTGGTATGACCGGCAGCAATAATATAAATAAAACTTATCTAAGCGATTTTAAAGCCACCGGAGCTGCTGGAGAAGGAGTTATCCGGCTCGAAGGACCAATGCTATGGAGGGGGGTGGCTGAAAATCACTCGGAAAAAAAACACGGAAGAACTTTTCGTGGTGTTACGCGACGGTGATCTTTATTTAGACGAAGGTAAATTCGAACTAACATACATTAAATTTAAACCTAGCTGGGAGAGCGGATTGGAAGCTCTGTCTTGGAAGCCCGGAGGAAAATGGAGAGAGAGAGTGTACGAGACACTTTGAGGCTGTAAGTGGACTTACACTGCCTCTCGAAAATAAGCGCCCTTTTGGCGCGAACAGTGGCCAAAAGTCATTTTTTAAAAGATTTCAAACAAAATTTTTTAAAATGTTTTTACCTTAAGATAAGATTAAGCTTGCCAATAGTTTTGACAGAACGGTCCAGTGTTGAGCAACCAGACGCCAAACAGCGCTTTTAACACCCACATTTAAAGGTGAATTAAGCAGATGCAAAATAAGCTATTTTTATACCCTTGAAGGGTATTATAATTTCAGTCAGAAGTTTACAACGCAGTGAAGGAAGCATCTCCGACCCTATAAAGTATATATATTCTTGATCAGGATCAACAGCCGAGTCGATCTAGCCATGTCCGTCTGTCCGTCCGTATGTCCGATTATACGCGAACTAGTCCCACAGTTTTAAAGCTATCTGAATGAAACTTTGTAGTTAGTCTTCTATATACTCTCACTCCTACATATGTCGGAACGGGCCGGAACGGCCGACTATATCATATAGCTGCCATAGGACCGATAGGAAAAATATTCGAAAAAAATTATAACTTTTATTATTAATTATAACTTAATATTTGACAACCTAGTATTATTTCAGAATACTATATCATAAAGCTGCCATAGGAACAATCAGAAAAATAAAAAAACAACCATAACTTAGCCGGAATTTCGGATTAAATTTTTTGTTAAAATTATGGAATGGAATATAAACTTCGGTGAGCCAAGGTTAGCTTCCTTTCTTGTTAAAGTTTAAAAAACTAAATAAAAGTCTGCAATCGTCATGCAATCGGATCAGAGGGGTTTGTACTAAGTGGTTGTGGATGTAAATAGTAGAAGTTGATCGTATTGTCGTTGTAATTGTGTTTAATTGTGAACCCTTCTACGTGTTAAAGGTTAAAGTAAAACCTAAATTTTAAATAGAGAACCAAAAATAGTTTTACCTAGTTTTACCAAAATATTTATACTGTGTTATTATAAATCATAAAATTTTTGGTCAAATGAATGTAGTCTAAAGGTGCATTTTGGCGCACTATTGGTGCAATTTAAATTTTTCTTAGACAACCAGTCACAGTCTTTTACGCTGATTTGGTTGCTGTTTGGAGTAGCAAAAAGGGCCGGCTTGAGCAAGTAAAGGCTGTAAAATGTTTTATTTCGAAATAGAAAACGAAATAAATGAATGATTAAAATAATACTTTAAATAAAATATTAGTTCTAACCTTCTGGGAATGATGGAATTTTTTCTTTTTCGATTTTGTTGTACTTATGGAAAACACTGAAATTTGGCATATTAGTTCCTAGGGATAATGTTATCCGATTTAGTTCAAATTTCTATATAGTATTAAAAGAGCAACAAGATCTATCTCCTAAAATTATTTATTTAATTTATCTTTAGTTTTCCCCGATCATTCCTATGGGATCTATAGGATATATGTGTCTAGGGACAAAAAAAAATGGTAAAATTTCAAGTCGATATCTCCAAAACTGACCGAGTTATTAGTTAGGGCCACAAAAACAGGTAAAAAACCTCATAGTGCATTAGTGGAGTCGCAGCTCAACCCAGACTTTCTAAACGGATTCTGGTTCAAAAAAGATAGACGGAACTAGTAGACATAGTGTCGTAAGTGGCTTTTGGCAGCTACAAAAGTTCTACATTACTTTTCGCAGAAAAAGGTGTTAAAAATTAACACCTGGCAGGTAACGATTTTCCTGTACAAGCCAAAACTATACTTATGAATGTAAATATCAATTAAAATCAAATTCATTCCGATTGGTTGTCTAGTTTTTTGTAATATTACTTTTTGGACTTAGGGAGTTGAACCGCAACCTTAGCTTGGCACATAACCGCGGACAGAGCAAGCGGTGATGCATTGAGTCCCGTTGTCCGGGATAATACAGTGCACAGTGCCCTGCCGGCGCCCTCGTGAAGAGTTCAGATTTTTGCCTTAAATGTTAGAGTTCAAAAATTTATTTATTTTTTAAATAAATAAAAAATCCGTTCACTTTAACGAAAAAAACATCTTTAACGAAAAAAACATCTTCAGTTTCTAGTGGCCAGCTTTAAAATCCGTTACCTTCAAGGTCACAAGTGTTCGAATTCTTTTTGCATGTTCTTGTAATAGAGATAAAAAAAGCTACTTAAAGCTCATCGAACACAAAAAAAAATGTTAATAAAGTTGCTTTAGATTGACAAAATCTTACACTGTGCAGCGGTTTGTTACGATCCGCGTAAATTCTGCACACCACTGCGGTTTTTTGGCGCCAAGCTAATCATACAATAGCCTTAGACTATCCAGAGCCAAGAGGTAGCACAAGCAGCACATACAATTAATGTGCAAAACAGAATAGCTTCATGCACACGTGAAGTGAACGATAACTTTAAAAGACACAACATATGTAAATTAAATAAAACTTCATTGTAAAAATGTAATAAAATTTGACTTTTTACAAATGTACATCAGTTATACGGTATTTTTCCACACAAATAATAAAACCTAAACCGAAATATAAAAAAAATATGTACAGCAAGTTTAAATACATATGTAAAAAGACTCAATCTTTTGTGATGGATTTAGGGGCTAATTTCAGGGTACCGTTATGTTCCTGAAGGAAACAAATTTAAATGTTACACGTCTTTGTTTTTAACAGTCTTCAAATATACGGTCAGAAACCGCACAATGTTCTTGGGGATTACAATTTTCTTTTCGAAGTAACTTAAATGCGTATTAAAATATATTGAAGTTATGTTTTATATTTCGCTAACTAAAATTTCATTTAGTAGAAGTAGAATGATACAACAGGAAGTTACAGTTTGCGAACGGATTACTTAAAATCAATCAATGTCAGTTCAATAAGAGACTGTTTGAATTCAACTTTAGCTTGCAGCAACTATGTAAATTATCCACGTAGTTTTAAGAGCAAGAAGATTGATTTTTACAGAAGTTTAAAGACTGAAGTAAGCTACTGTCTAAGGTGCACATTTGAGATACACACATTTTATTAATAATTACAGCTTATGATCTTTTCACATCTACCGATCTTTCAGATAACAACAATATTACATAAATATAACATTTTTATAAAGAACTAAAAAGACAGCATTCCCCATACATATATTTTGTATAATTTTTCTATATACTTTTTTTGTTTCCTTGGCAGGTACATGATACAGTTATCTGATCATGAAAAACCAGCATATCTTTACTATGTTACAAATTATTGAAAAAAAAAAAAAAAACAAAATATTGTTTTTGACATAATTTTCTGTTGTTTCAATGGCAGCTATATGATATAGTCCTCGACGCTTTTCTGAATGGTAAAAATGCTATTTCAAAAGTAGACACATAGCTATAAAGGGAGGAAGTAGTTTGTTAAATGTGTCAATCGACGAGGAAAATGGATTGCAAAGATTGTCTTTCTGGTTTACAATACACTGCCGCTCACTTGAATAGCCCAGCTAAATTACTTACATTAAAAATCAAATAACTCATAAATTAAAAATTTTAAAAATCTGTAATAATTATTTTTAAGAACCTGTTTATATATGTAACGAAACTTAAAAAAATTAAAAATGTAATTTCTATAAAAATAACAAAAAAAAAAAATAATTCCAAAAAGTACCCAAATTGCCATTAAAAATTTGGCTCATTTGAATAGCACATTTCGTAATAAATTCATATTCTGGCTGTTTTTTCTAAAACAATTAATTGAATTATAAAGGAAATAAAGTATTAAAGGTTTATATGAACTATTTTCCTAAAATTTGTAGTCAGTGGATCCTTCACGATCATACATAACTTCATATATCCTGCTGGGTATAAATTGTTAAGGAAGTCCTGGGAAATGGATGATCAGGACTTTTGGATGTTATCAATGAGATCGGATTCAGTTGAATTTGGCTTGCCGGAGTCATAGACCTTTTTTCCTAGCAATTCCCAAACATTTTCTATTATATTTAAGCCAGGCGAATATGGTGGCCAATGTAATGTTGTCACATTAATCCAAGATTTTACGATCCTTGCAGTTTGTATTGGGGCTATTTCATACTGAAACATCATTTTAAGCTTCCAAACAAGTTTTTCGCTACGGGAAGTGTTCGCGAAGTGTATCATTTCCAATAATAGCATCGAAAATTTCTAATGAAGGTAGTAAAAAAAATTTAACAAATGTATCTTTTAAGTCGAATGGATTGGCGATTGTATGGTGTTTGATATGCACGGCTCCTGCTACGGATTCTACATAAAAAGATTTTTTATTCTCGATTGGTTTGTTTACTAGACGCTGTTGGATATAATTTTTCTTAGAGCCAGTATCTATTAAAATTTGAATCATCTCTCCATCCCCAGTTTTACATTAGAAGTAGGGTAAAGAAGAGGTTCCTACTCTTAAAAATGAAGGGCAGTGTACTCTGTTTCGCCTGTTTCTTCTTTGAAATTTGAAACTTCTGCGAATGCTGTCTCGTCAGTTTCCGTTAATTGGTCAGTATTTTCTGTATTATGTTCTGGGTCGGTGTTTAGGTGGAAGTTTCTCTGTCTTTTGTCTTCCAGTCCGCCTGTCATTTGAGGTGGTGGTCGTTTACCCTGCATTCCATTATTGGGTCTGTTCATGTAATTAACTTGCTTTGTCTGTAAACTTCTATCCATAGGTTCTGGTCCAGGTTGTGGCTTTGGAGCAGATGGACGTAAGGGTTGTAATGCTGGGTAGCCAGCATATTGTTGGTTCTGTCCAGCATAATTGCATTTGCTGTTTTGAAAAATAGGGTGTCGTATTTGAATTCTGTGGAACATTGGTACACTTTGGTACATTTTGGTACACTTTTCTTGATTTATTTTGAATATTGTTTGCATAGTTTATTCTTAATTTATAATTTTCTAATCTTTCGCATAATTGGAGTGCAGATGGAAGATCTGCTAGCTCTTTTGTACCTAACAATCTGGGTAGGTTGCCGTTAAGACCTCTAATAAATGTATCGAGTGCCTTGTCTCTGTAGGATTTGGCGAAGAGATCAATTGATTCCCTGTCAATTGATTTCCATGCATAAAGTTATATTTAGGATTGTCCCTAGACCTGTTGGTAAAAATCTGTAGTGGTTTGATTACCTGTACTAATGAAGCCATCTAATATTCTAATGTTGTAACGTATCGTTTATCAGCTAGTGGGCTGTTAGACACTTGGAAATTGCTGTCCAGTTTAGTCTCGTGTTGTACGATTTTAAAACAGAATCTGCGTTACCTACTATTAGGTTTTTAAAGAATTTGTGTTACATTGTTTTAGTAAATGTGCGCGGATTCAAACGCAAGCCTCTATCGTCTGGAAAGACTTGCTGGCACAACCAAATACGAATAACGGAGGGAGCTGCGAGATCCCGAAGACCCATAGCTCTGCCCATCTAGGCTATAAATTATATTTATTCTTAATCAACACAAACAGCCTAGTCAATCTTTCCATGTCCGTTTGTCTGTCTTCGCAAAGTGCCTCAGTTTTGGAGCTATCTTAATGAAACTTTGCAGCCTTCTATATATGATATTCTTACTCGAAAATAAATCAGAACTGGTTGGATCGGACGACTATCGGAGAATGTTAAAAATATGATCATTTTCACCGTTTTTCATCATATCTTTCTACTCTGAGATGAGCAAAGTGTTTCGTATTTTTTTTTTTATTATAAGTCTAATTGATTAAACATATTTCACGTGAAAATTGGTTCCGAGACCGAGAAAAATAACTGGAGAAGTGTCTGACAACTTTTAGTGCCTCACTTTTAAAATTTACATTTACAGCATTATCTTTAAATTTGAATAAGTCCGCAGCTAAGAGGAATGCAAACAATTTAACGGATTCGATTCTCGAACGAGTGCGGGCCGTGGAATGTTCAATCTGACACTTGACTTAATCAGGGAATTGCGACTATACAAGTACGACTCAGTCATTGGAGTTACTAAATATAACGGCAGTTATTATGACCCTTGAAATTAAAGCTCAGTCATGATAGAAACTAGCTCACCCGTCTACTTGACCTCACCCGTTGGTCTGCTCCTGGAAACGCAACTTGTTGAGATCTAGCAGGTGTGGTGAAGCAGTATCAGAGAGACGGTTAGTAGGTCCTGTATCTTTCCGAAGCTGTTTGCTTAATGTCGTCGACATATTTTCGAAGTTTTTAAGTTTTAAGCTTCATCGGCGTCTTGGAGTATTTTTATAGAGTTGTAGAGTCATTGAGGTGTAGTCACCAATTCGACGAAGAAGTTCGAAGCAAGATTGAGCGAACACACTCAGGCACAGAGTTGTTCACTTACAATTTTTAATTTGCCCATACATTAGACAATTCAAATTAAAAATCTAATTGCAAATAATCTTGCGGCCAGAAAAGTTTTTATTGCGATCAACAAAATAAGATTATTTATTTAATCAATATAATAATTGGCTGTTTTAAATAAATGAAGTGCGGAGGAATAAAAAACACGACCGTTTAATTCAGATGCTATTCCATACCATACTATTCTCTTTATTTTATAACTCCGAACGGACTGGATCAAATAATGTTTATAAAAAAGATTATAATTTTTGCCTGTTCGGTCAAATCTACAATATGTATGTAGCTGTCAAATAAACTATTGTTACTTGTAGAGAAAAATGAAAAACAAAAACTGCAACTGTTCGTTAAAAATGAACAGTAAAACTGTAAATATAAAATCATTATAAAGTTTATATTACCCTGTTGATTTTCCTTAGATATAATCTTTATCTTCTATTATCTTCATCTATTATCTTTATCTTCCATATATTCTAATATACATACATATCAAATTCTCGCGTCACAGTGTTTGTACCAACTCCTGCAAACCGGCTTGATTTTTATAAAACTGTTTTTGTGTATTCAGTAGGTCTGAAAATCGACTACTATATATACCCCTAAGAATATTGTTATTAATAAAAAAATTTTATTTATTAATTTTCGCGAAGTCTGAGTTGCTAAACGTCAAAAATATCCTATAAGCAGTTTGTCGTATTTTATGTAAAAAATATCAACAAATCAGAGGGTGGCGAATTTGAGCAAGGTGAGATCAAAAAGTATGCGAAGTAGAAAACAGATCGACCATATCCTATAGCTTCCATAGGAACAATCAGGAAAATAAAAAAACCATAACTTAGCCGATTTTCAAACCATTTTCATCAAATTTAAAACTTTGCAACAATATGACTTCATCACCTTCCTGTGACGCATCAGTGTGCAATTCAGTTGGGACGCTTCGTGAATATATATGAAGAACTGGTTCCCTTGTCAGCAAACCTTTCAGCTGATCTATCGCCTGTAATTCTTTTGGCCCGATCTTGAATTCGACATCTTTTCTCAACAAGTTCGTAAGTGGACGTGCTATTTGGGCATATCTCGGCAAAAAGTTTCTAAAAAATCCGGTCAGACCCAGGAAACAATGTACTGCTTTGATATTTTTGTGCATACGGTAGCGAATTCTACTCTTCTCGACAAAATGACCCTAGGAAGGAAATTCGCTGCTGAAGAAAACTACATTTTATCCACTTCATTACACCCTTGCAGGGTATTATAATTTCAGTCAGAAGTTTGCAACGCAGTGAAGGAGACATCTCCAACCCTATAAAGTATATATATTGATCAGGATCAATAGCCGAGTCGATCTAACCTTGAAAATCGGCCAACTATATTCTATAGCTGCCATAGGAACAATCAGAAAAATAAAAAAAAACATAAATTAGCCGTTTTTCAAACCATTTTCATCAAATTTGAGATTTGGCAACTAATTATTATTCCAGAATTTCCGTTTTAATTTTTTGTTTAAATTCTGCAAGGGTATACAAACTTCGGTGAGCTGAAGCTAGCTTCCTTTCTTGTTTATTATATTTTTAGTCACCATTTTGAATAGCTTTTAATAATGTTTGTAAATTACAAAGTATGTATACTAAATTAGTATAATTATTTGAATAATATTATTAAACTATAATTAAAATTATAATTTTGCTTATTTTTTTTAATCATCATTATAATTATAAATGTTAAAAAAAAGTGTAATACAAGTAATCGTCGGTCTAACCTTAGACTAGTAATTTCAAATAAAAACAACATCTTAAGGGTATTTTACCACACGGATGAGTGAAGGCAGATGGAGCTGTGGGGGGATATCCTATTAGGGCCACCTAAAATGTTGGAGTCAGATAAAGACCTGACTAGAAGACTTTGGTTCTACACGTATAAATGTCTTAGCTGCTACTAAAAGGTGCGCAGACAACCTTCAAACATTTATCGGTCAGGAAAAGCAAGATTTAAAGATTTAAAGATTTAAAATAGGCAAATAAAGAAAAAAAGGGGCTGAAAGCTAATTTAAGATCTTTACAGGTAAATTATGTTTTAATACCAGAAATTGGTATTTCACAGCTCAGATAAGAGCATTGATATTTTCTAAATTTAAGGAGATTAGAAAATGGCACTGGCACTTTCTCGTTTAGTGTAGGACAATGACACCATTCACCCCAAAAAACTCCTTATATAAATTTGAAGTGACGAATAATTTTTGTACATTATTTGACCAGAAAGTTTTCGGTATTGGTAAACAAAATGAAAATTTTATGATAAATACTTGATTTATTAAATTAAAAACTATGATTTGTAGGGATTGCCTTCGTATAAAAAATTAAGGTCACATGAACACGTTTTTTTTAGAACTTATTAAAATTAAGCAAGCTGTTTTACAGACGATTTTTCGCTAACAATTTAACATTTGTATGACGATTTTTCGATGTTATCATCAGAAGAGACGCGACTGGAAGAATGTATGTCTTCGACGGCTTCTCGACCATCCATATAGGCTTTATCGCAGTCATAGACTTGGGTTTTCGAAGCAATAGACTTACTATAAGCTCGTTTTAATATTTGCAGGTTTTCCACACACGAAATGTGGTTAAAAACACACAGAATTATTTGTTGAATATTGTAAAATTCGGAAACACTACTAAGGTTCACAGATTTTCATCATAATCATACTTTCATCCTGTGACGGAGTCACCTCCATATGTAAATTTTAATTTAATTTTATTAAGTTCTTATCCTAGCGCAACAAGTTTACACTTATAATTATAGCACTAGTCACATGAATTGAAAAACATATTTACTTGCATAGACTTATAATTATTACTTAATATTAAGAAATTGTTTGTTCTTTTTCATTATTTTAAATAGTTCTTAATTTAAGATTTAAACTGAGTTGCGACCCTAATTGTCTTATATCTATGCGGTAGATTGTTCCACAGACGGATAGCGTTTATAAAGAATTGCCTATTCGAGCACAATGCAGTATATTTCGGGCATATAAAATTATTAGTTCTCGTTGAAGGGGCAGATACGAGTTTGTCAAACAAATATTTTGGTTCATATACTAGAGTCCTATATTGAATCCACGAAGTCAAGTTTAGGTCCAGTATTTTATACGTCGAGTGCGATACACGGTCAAGACGATTTAAATTAAAAACATATCTAATAATAGAGTTTAAAGCTGCTACTAGCTTGAGCATATCCCGCGAGTCACAGTGTCCAAAAACTTCTATAAGAATAAGAATAAGAATAAGAATGACCCTTGCTACCAGAAGTCGTTTTTCAGTCGGAAGAAAAGTCTTTGAATACGAGAGCTGACGCAGCAACCCAAGCTACTGGGGCTTTGGAGATATGTTTGCTCCAACTAAGGGTATTACTGAATGTAAAACCGAAATTAAGAACGTGCTCTTCAAATTGTATTGGTCGATCATTGATTAGTAAATTGGGTATATTACTTGTATCAACAGGTTTTTTGGCAATTACTATGCACTTTGACTCAAACCATTACTTCTTGCCCAATTATCAATTACTCCAAGCATTCTATTACTAGCACTAACACAAACATTTAACTGTTTAACTAACTAACGTAAATTTGCACATCGTCTGCATACAAATGAACTTCACAATTAGACAAGAGACTAGGTAAATCATTTACATACATAGAGAACAAAGGGCCCAGGACTGATCCTTGGGGAACGCCACGCGTGAGCTCACCGTAGCTCGAAACTCGATCACCCGAAACGACTGCCTAAAGCCTATTACACAGATACGATTCAATAAACCTAGCGGAAGTACTTGAAAAGTTAAAAAGGGTTTTTAGTTTAGTACTTAGAATATGGTGGTTAACTGAGTCAAAAGCTTTACTATGGTCAAGAAGGGTTAAAAAAAGTCACACAATTATTGTCAAGTTGTTTACGGATATCTTCCACGATGTTAGTAATTGCACTAACACAACTTCTCTTTTTCCTACCCCGACTGCTTCTGCGACAACAGCGAATTCCTTTACACCAAATTATCGTTTAGGACACTCAGTTGGGACTCATTATATTCACACTGAAATTCTGTATAATTTATATTTTTGAAATCCCTGTAGCTAAAAGATTCTTCAGATTCGTTAATAAATATATCAGAGATGAGAAATATAAGATCATGTCTGGAAAATACTGGTACGGAGACCTGGTGGTATAGTAAAATCTTTCTAGAGTCATTAATGAAAAAAAGGTCAAGTAGAGCATCACAGTAGTTACTAAAATGCTTGGGCGTAGTTGTATTAACAGCGTACAGACCCAAAGACTCAAATCCATCTAATAATGTTTTTTCATTTAGTATATTGCTATTAAAGTCTCCTGCAAAAATGATGTCTCTATATGAAGCTGATAACTCACTAATAATCTCAATTAGGGGCGCAAAGTTTATATTTCGGTTCGGGCGATAAATGCAACCAATGAGCACTTTACCGCGAGAAAACTTATTTGAGACTTCCAAAAATAGATATTCAATTAGGCTGTCTCTTGGCTGCTTACATTTAACACTACAATTTAGCGAACTTTTAACATATATATATAAATATATATAAAAATATATAAATATATATAAAAATATATAAATAAATATATTTTTGTAAATAATGTAAATATGTAAATAATATAAATAAGTTAGGATAGGGAGCTAGATTTAGGAAATATTCGAACAAGCTATTTGATGGTCACATCATCGCCAATAACACCGGCCACATCTACCGGCAACACGCCGCCAAAAGCTAGCAACACGAGTGCTAGCAACATCAGGAGAAGGACCAACAGCGGGACGAGACGGGAGAACCACGTCCCGGCGGATCGGAACACCGGACACCAAAACACGCAGCCGCGGGAGCGGCCAAACAACGGCCAGCAGAGAAATGGCAAACGGGCCAAAGACGCACGATCGCCGCAGACATCGGAAAGCGGAATGAAAAACGCATTCGCCACTTGCTAGCCAACGACTGCCCAGGAGGGAGCGAGAGGCAAGATCCGCCAAAAGAATGTAAAAAATGCGGAACGGCGCGTGCCATCGGATCGTGGCAGCGCAGCCGCGGAACAAAGGGAAAATTAGGTCATGGCCGGGCCTAAAATTGCGAGAGCAATTAATGTTGTGACAACCTGCGAAACGACGAGACAAGTTTTCTCTCCAGTGAAAAAAACCGCGAACGTAGTGAAGATCTTTGAGGAAGTAACGTTTAACCAGCTCCGGAGATATCAGACCAGGACCAGGAGTCCTTCCACCAGATCCAGCCGGAGTAACGGGTGAGCGCAACGCTGCCGTTTAATTAAACAAACCTAAGAACAAACATAACGGTGCAAGGCAGGTAAGATGTGTGTTCACACATTTAGAATAAATTAGAAGAAAAGGAGAAATATGAAACATAAAAGCACCAACTATATTTCTTCCCTGGCGTATCTAAAAACCCACCCCACTGCTCCCCTTCTCCCCGAACCGCGTTCGTTGGAATTATTCCAGGACCCGCTCCGGGCGAGACGGGATCAAGACCGTCACTCCGCTTGAATAATTTCGCTCGTGGGCGCGGGCGGTGGCGGCTGGATTTATTCTGAGCCATCGATCTCTGGGTAGAAATCTTGGCGTTGGAGCTATTCCAGGCTGGGAAGGAGGAAGGATCGTGGCCGCTGGAGTTATTCCGGGCCGTGGTATAGGATCTAGGAAAGCGGGGTCGTGGCCGCTGGAGCTATTCCGGGCCGCGGACTAGTTTTCGGGGGTTGGGGTGTGGGGAGCGGGCTGCTGGAAGTATTCCTGTCCCTAGACGGGGGTCCGGCCGCTGGGCAATCCCAGGTCGGTAACGTTTTCCGTCCCAATTAGAAATTGGAAAGAATTCTGCCGTCTCTTCGTCACTAAAACCCACCCATAAGAATCTCGCTAAACACGGCACCTTCATGTTCTGGCGTTTCCGAAAATATAAATATTTTCTGGAAGGGACTTTGGGCCGGTGAGGTTCACCCCAGCCAGAGATATCCATAATCCTTTTTAAAATAACTAAGTAAACTTGTTACATATCTATTTTATTTTATTTACAACTTTGTATTACATTTACATTACATATTACATTACATATTACATTACATATTACATTACATTTCTCCTCTTCATTTTTTTATGTATACTTCGATAAAAATTACTTTGGCATACCGAAGTATACCCTTACAATTTAAAATTTAACTATTAAGAATTATTCAAATTTGAGCAAATAATAAGAAAAACTAAAATTGTAAGTATGTTAAAATGATAAAGCGCTCGCCTTTGACCTTGACGTTTTTCCCTCTGTTTTCTAGTTTTGACTTTGCCTTTTTCAGAATCGTTGAGAAAAGCAAGGCATGCTGCAATCTTGAGATTCTTAAGCAGAGCCGGATTTAGGGGTGTGGGGGCCCTGGGGCGAAAGACTTGTGAAGGCCCTTTATGATTCACAGCTGGTACGCACCGAAGTGACTCATTCAGGTACAGTTTAGTGCAGGGTAGTAGAGTAAGTGCTCTGGCGTCTCCTGCTTGTTGGTGCTTTGCAACTGCTGCAGTTTGTGTTATGGGGTGCCGCATCATTGCATGCGATCCTATTGCACAATAACCAATGGAGCCTGCCGCGATCCTTCTAATACCCTTTTGGTTTTAAGATATCAGTTACTGTGAGCGTTTTTTGTCGAAGTTTGGACAACATTGCTTCGTTCTTCTATATTGTTTCGTCCTTGACCATTCTCTGTCGTCTTTATTTTTGTAATGATCGTGAATCGTCGACTGAACCGCGTTTAGCGGTATTGATATCTCTTTACTGTTGCTGTGCCCAACTGTCGTCTGTCTCCTGCTCTGATAGTTATATTTTATATATTTCAATGCTTTCTATCTTTGGCATCTTGTATCTTGGGATTTTTCATCTCCTTAGAAAAATAAGGATAATACCAAGGCTACAAGCTTTTGTCCAATTTTTTAAACATTCCTGAGCTCCTGACAGTATGTTGGTAATATCGTCGTAGTAAGGCCGTAATACTAGTCGTACTACTTGGTCGGCGTATGCTACTACTCTTAGTTTTACACAATTAAGTTCCTTCAATATGTGCTTCATGTTTGGTTATGATCGTTCGAATTGTGAGCACAGCACAAAGGATCTTACTTAGCCTTGCAGACTCCCTTATTCTTCTAGTTCTTTGTAGTAGCTTTTCCAGAATTTTTTCCTGGCTTTATATACTGTTTTTTTATACCCTGTACCAAAGGTACACAGGTATTATAATTTGGTGCGAGTACGATTTTCTGTAACAAGCAGAAGGTGACAGACCACCAAAAGTTATCTAAATATTGCTCAGGACCACTAAAGAAATCGATGTAGCCTTGTCCGCCGTCCGTCCGTCCGTCCGCCCATCCGTCCGTCCGTCTCTCTGTTCATCTGTCTGTCCGTCTGTCTATATAAACGTCTAGTAATCAGTGACTATAAGAGCTAGAGACACAAAACTTGGGATTAAGACTTCTTATATCTGCATGCAGATCAAGTTTGTTTTAAATTTTTGCTGCTCCCCTTTTTAGTGGAGCTATTTGAAAAAACCATATATCTCCCAAATTTATAAAGCTATGTAAACCATATTCAAAACCTTGATGTATTTTATCAAAATACACAGATTGCCCAAATTTCAATGCGATCGTGCCATAAAGAGCGGAGATATAGACATTTTACTTTATACACATTATGTCTACAAGACGCAGCCCAGGCAGAGGGCTCAAAATAAATCAAAACGTTCATTACACATTTCAGTTATGTTCACATTATTATGAAATTAAATTACCTATTTGAAATTGGTAAGTAGTGCAGCTATCTAAGGTGCAGTCTACCCGAACTGGTTTTTCTTAACAAAGATTAGTTGTCACGACTGCAATTACCGTCTGCGCTGTAAATCATAATAATTACAGTATTTAATCCTAAGAAATAAAGAAAATTTAGCAAAGAACTATACTTAATTTTTTTAAAGTAAAAAAATGTCCTTATGCCTCGCGGCAGGAATCGAACCCAGGTCAATTGCTCACACACAAAATACTTGTGCAGCTTTGCCCACTGAGCTATCGACTTTGCTCTTAAAACTGAAGACATTTTCATTATATGTACAATTTTCTCCGTTTTTAATTATTTATTTTCCTTCTTTTATATAATTTTGGTACACGCACACGCACACACGGTATTCTACTTCGGGACACCCGACTGTATGTCCATCTTGTTTTATATTTGTAATGCTTGCACGCAGACCAAGTTTTTTCACATTTTTACCACGCCTACTTCCGCCCCACAAATCATCAAAAAGCCTAATTTTAAAGCTAGAGTCGCGAATTTTGTATGTACATTAAGAACTATAATATAGTCTGTGTGATTCCTTTTGGTTGCGATCAGATAAAAATTGTCTAAGTTATTAAAGAAAAAATAATTTTGTATGGTCACGAACGGCTGCTGCAGCATGCATCATTTGATTGTCCAACTAAACCAACTAAATATTCTTACCAGTTCTTGATTGTGATCGGAAAAGAATCTTATAAGAAATTCGAGAGACAATTTTAATAAATGGTAATAATTATTAGCCGCTTTAATGCAACATGTATTATTCTATGCAAGTGATTATATTACACTTGCTTTTGCATTTGTCCGTTATTTCAAAAATTTAACTATTTACTATGGGTAGCGTGTATCTTACAGTGGAGCTCACTCGACTATAGCTTTCTTACTTGTTTATTAACGATCTGCCCGATGTTCTGACTAACAGTAGAATACTTATGGACGCGGATGACGTCAAGCTATGTGTTCAATATAGAGACATCGAAAGTATTAATTCAGTTGATGACTTGGGGGTCCACCTAAATCCCAAGAGGATGCTGGGATTTCTTAAACGGTGGTTGAAAGAATTCGATGACCCCTATGTAACTAAAACTTTATACACTTCAATAGTTTGTCCTATCTTAGAATATGTATCTTGTGTTTGTAGCCCTCAGTAAACTCATCGAATTGCTTAAAAAAAAACTTTTTGCTTTTTGCTTTACGCGGTTTAAACTGGGATGCTGAACAAAATTAACTATCCTATTGTAGTAGACTTCTCCTAATAATTTTACCGTCTTTAGCCAACAGTAGAACAATGTTAGGCATTACATTATTAGACGTGGAAAGTACTGACTTGCTAGGTCAGCTCAATTTCCACGTACCAAGTAGAAATATTAGATCCTATTTAATTTTAGCTTTGCGCCATTGTAAAACCTCAGTCGAATTGCATCAGGTGTGCAAGTTATAATGATTTGCACACACAAATCACACACGTAGATAGATCGGCTTGACCGATTTTTATGAAATTTGTTATATATGTTCAGTAGGTCTGAGAATCGGCTACCATCTATTTATTATAGCCTAAGTGGTAAGGATATCGCTACATTCTAAATTTTAATTCAATAGTAGCCGAGAAGGAGTAATTCAAACTATAATAATTATTATAATCAGTGAATGTTTAATTTTGAAGTTGGTACTGCAGTACAGTAAAGTTTATATAATAAATTTACGCTTTAGACTTGAAATATAGAGAAATTTTGTCTATTAATAAAAGGTTGAAAATTAGAGTTTTAAAATACAAAGTTAAAGTTAAAGTAAACTAGTAAAGCCAAAACCAAGAAGACCAAAAAGACCAAAAAGCCGTAATGCAAGAAGGATGCGAAAAACTGCAAATAAAAGGACAGAAGGAAAACAAGACATTGCAAGTGAGTAGCGCCATGTTAGTATGGGTCGAGCAATTTTAGTATGAGCGGGCAATTTTAGCGGATAAGATTATGAATGGAAATGACCTGAGCTATATATGGTAATTGAGAATAAAAGCATTTCAACAATGATTTATTCAAATCTTTTGACTGCATCACAAATTAAGAAGAAGCCATCAACTATCCAATTCATTAAATTGATTTTTAAACTCCTTGAATAGGACAGGTTTACCACCGCACAATTTACGCTTAAAGGTTTTGAATAATTAATTTTAGGAAATAAATGTTAATATTTGATGTTTGTTTTTGTTATATATCCTCATCATTTACAGCGACCCATGCCTCTGTCACCCATAGACCACATTCTTACTTAATTAAGTAAGTAGAATAATATTTCTGCACTGGGAATTCCCTAAAAATAATTTGTATAGCCAAAAGCCGTTTACCAGTTCAGCTAGATGATATTTTAGTAAAAGAAAACAATCTGTTGATTAGAAATTTGAATTATTTACGTTTTATTATCGCTTTGGGTTATATAAAACATCAATTAATGGCGAGACAAAGTTTGCCGGGCCCTCTAGTATTTATCATTTTATTCTAATCATGACTATTAGGTATTTCCAGATCGCATTTGAAACTAAATTACGCTGCATAACGCAATCATCTTATACAAAATTGGCAAATGATTTATTGCTTCACCAAATACCCGTGGTTCATTGTGCCAATAATTGAAACCAAGTTACCTAGGCCACTGTAAGAAAAACATTCGCACAGCTCCTTACTTTTCGTTAAGCTGGCCGTGTAAATTTGTAAATTTTGTAATCTTACAAAGGTTTTGACGGGTTAAACATAAATGAACTTTCAGCTGTCTTCACCAAAACTGCTTTGAATTGACTATTGTTTTCTTATTTAGATCTATTAATCTGTCAGACCTCACATACAATTTCTATTATTTTAACTCCAGCGTTGAACTTTTTTGCCATTGAGATCTCGATTGTCAAACTTATTTCGGGTGTTCATGATATTAAAAACATTTGTACTAATCTTTAGTATTCATATACCAGGGAATTGCAATTTTAATCTAAAACTTTAAAACTTACTGACGGAGTCATTTCCGACTCTATAAAGTATATAAATACATATATTTCTAATCAACATCAACAGCGGAGTCGCACTAGCCATGTCCGTTTTTCCATTTGTTTCCTTTACTGCGTTTAAACTTCTTACTGAAATTAAAATCCCCTGCAGGGGATACAGATTCGTGGTGTAGAGGAAAACGCTTCGGGCAAAAGCCTCACTTGACCCATAGGAAGCTACCCAGAGCGTATGTGCAGAATGGAATTAATGTGCTTTTCATTTAGTTTTACGAATGAAAAATATAAGTAATCAATGTATTCAAAATTTTTAACCAAAATGTCGTAAATTTGATTATGTTTTTATACTTATATTATAAACTATATGATTTTTTAAAGAAGGAGGCAAACTCTCGATTTGATATGTTCCTTATAGTTGGAAAATATTTAACATATCTCTTTCGATTTTCGTTTTCAGGAATTCTTTATACATAGTTTATAAGGCAGTTAGTTTCCCACTGGGCCGACTGGGCAACATTAAACTTTATGTTTAGAGCTAAAAACAGCTTCTAAGCAGTTTCTAAGTTTCTAAGCAACTGGGCAAAGCTAGTTCAGTTAGTCGCAACAATGTTTAGTCAGAATAATTGTAATGGCTAGTGGAGGTGCTTCTATTGCAGTATTTCGTTACGAATGGTTTCAAAATGAACTAACGTATTTTGAGATTTTTTTGGAACAATAAAACAAATTATATAAAAGTGGTTTCGTTAAAAATATTTAATTCGTTTTTTATGCAATGCACAGTGGATCTGACAGAGGCCAAAAATCTAAAAATTTGATGACATATTATTTAAGCAAAATGTAACGAAATTGTCTCTTAAAAGTCTAAACTTATTTTTGGCATACCGGATTTTCTTTTCTTTTCATTTTGGCAACGCAGCTGCACTTAGGGAGTTATTTTTATACCCTTGCAGGGTATTATAATTTCAGTCAGAAGTTTGCAACGCAGTGAAGGAGACCTCTCCGACCCTATAAAGTATATATATTCTTGATCAGAATCATCTGAATGAAACTTTGTAGTTAGTCTTCTATATACTCTCACTCGTGCATATGTCGGAACGAGCCGGATCGGACGACTATATTATATAGCTGCCATAGAAACAATCGGAAAATTTTAAGACAAAAAATTCCAACTTTGTCAGTTTTCAAGATATTTTCACCAAACTTGATATTTGGCCATGTTATATTATTTCAGAATTTCGGTTTTATTGGAACAATCAGGAAAATAAAAAAAACCATAACTTAGCCGATTTTCAAACCATTTTCATCAAATTTGAGATTTGGCAAATAATTATTATTTCAGATTTTCGGTTTTAATTTTTTGTTAAAATTCTGCAAGAATATATAAACTTCGGTGAGCCGAAGTTAGCTTCCTTTCTTGTTTTTTTTTAAGTTTATTCAAATTTCAATAAATTTGTATTGGAAGCTATTTTATTTTTTCTCAAGTAAGGGATGTAAATAAATAAATAAAAAAAAACGACATTTATTATTATAATATGAGCAAAAAAACAATAATACTATACACCCGAATGTGAAAAATAATTTATATAATAAATTTATTTGTTATGATCCAAATAAGAAGATCAACCAATATATTAAGAAGGAAAATATAGCTTAAATAATTAAAAAAAAAACATAAAATTAAACAAAACGGGTTAAAACTACATATAAAACAAATTCATGCGAAAATGTACATATATCAGGGAGCACGCTTTAAAGAATTTACATTTTTAGCCAAGTTTTATTTTAT
Organism: Drosophila birchii; assembly: GCA_035046345.1. NCBI lineage: Eukaryota > Metazoa > Arthropoda > Insecta > Diptera > Drosophilidae > Drosophila > Drosophila birchii. The sequence goes on from JAWNOA010000057.1 coordinate 42,766, forward strand.
TTTATTTTTATTACCATAACAAAAATTTATAAATTTTATATTTATGTTTTTTTGTTGACATATCTTTTAAAATATATAAAAATGTATAAGCGGTACAGATATAAATCAGGTTGCCTTTTACCGGCGTTTATATTATATTATAAAATTATAATCAATAGTGTTCATCAGTTTGATATTACTTAACTTGCTTTATTGGTGTACTTATCAAACAGTACGTAGATGGATAATAATTACAATATTTGTTGTTTTGCCAAATATTTGTCTTTAAAAAGCAATGCAAAAGAACTGCTATTAACAACAGACAATATTAATACATATACATATACTCAATCAAAGTATAATAAAAGTATAAAGTTAAACATGTTTATAAGCAATTTGTAAAGTGAAATAAATTTACATATTTATTAACACAATTTATAAAACAGGTATACCATTTAACTATCAGTTACTCTACAAGGAAATACAGGACAATAAACTCCATATATACAATTTTAATATAAAATGCAGAACAATTCCTCTAAAAATATATTTATATAATCGAAGAATTTAATAAAAGAATACATCACAAACTTTTCTTAAAAGCATTTTTATTGGCCAACATTAGCATGATTACATTTAATTTGTATATGGGAACAAAAATTTTAGTTTTACGGCTAGGCAGACCGAAGAAGGTAAGTAGAATTCTTTAGAATTATTTCTTCCTAGAATATATATCACACAGGCCGACAACATTTCAAAACAAGATCCGGAATATATAGTACTTTTCCGATATTATTCAAGAACTGAGTACTTCGATGTACTGCAACTTCAAAACTGTTGGTTGGTTCTCTAAAATTAGTTCTTGAAATTTGGGAATATCTTTATCGGTCACCGAAATATGTTTTGACTCTACATAAATAAAAAAATATCATTTAATAAATTTCATAGTCTGCACAGTGGTTACGCTTGTACGCAGCATCGGCAATAAATACTTCCCGTTGAGATATCGGGTTGAAATTTTCCCCAAACATAAACATAGTAAGTAAAGCTTTACTCACCGTAGTAAAGCTTAAGGTGCCGAAAATTGTATTGTCAGCATCAAAAAAATTTACTTTATTTAAATTGTCTTATGTATACACTTTTAAAAGTACAATTCCTCTCTATTCCTACAATGGATAATTTTTTTACAGCATTCGAAATTTTCAACATTGCACTATGGGAAAAAAGTCTATTTTTTTGGCATAAAATCAAATTGTTTTACAAATTATTTTTAAAAATAAAAAATATTTTTTGAATTTACATACCCTAATTAGCCAAAAACAACAAATTGATTTATTATTTCTGATTATGGCAAATCGTAGCAAAGGTATTTATAAATGTATCTCAGATTACATGTTTTGATTATTATGACTTGTTGTCCAACTGTGAACTGTTTTATATGTGTATCTTTTTAGCTTAAAACTAACAAGTTTGTTTGTGTTATTATTAATGGCACAACGTTGCAAAAGGTAAAAACGCAAAGTTATTACCAAGTGTATCCTTAATATCGCAAAACTAATCATTTTTGCAACTTTTTGCACGTTTATTCAAAAAAATTACTTATGTCCAGCAACTTATGAGCTTCCACACGCTGCAATTCTCGAAGTTTGGGAGAAAAACAGGCGCTCGAAAGATGCTCTAAGAAGCTACATACAAACACAACTTTATAATAAAAATATAAAATTAAAAAAAAAATTATAAGTGGCTTGCAGCAATTACACAAATTTAATTTATTGGTGGGGGGTGGGGGGTGAATGAAGGCAATGGTCCGATTCAAAAAGCAACAAAAACCAAAATTTCACATTAATCTTATATATACAAAATTTCAAGTTGTTATCTTTAAAACTAGAGTTTATTCCAAAAAAATCAGTGCATTGGTGGAGTATCCTGACGCTAAAGCTTACAATATCGATGCACATCGGGTTATTACTTCTTCATCAATGCCTATAATATCGGATGGCAATCTTGGGTTACCAAAAAATGTCTTGTTTGTATTTCCATCTTTGTAAGTTCCTCTGCCTCCGTCTCTTGGCTTATCACAATAATCGTTATTTTCTTTGCAGTACATTAAGCGTTTGTTTTGCCGATCTTGCTTGCCACATTTTTTTTTCTAACTGGTCTGAAATGTGCAAAAAATACGGAAAAAAGCGTATGTACGAATGGTATCACCTCTCCATTCGTACATACGCTTTTTTGAGTAATTTTTGCCAAATTGAAAATATTTTTCGTACCGCACCGCATATAAAACATTTCATTGAAGATTCCATAACGCATTGCACACTTTACCATATTCCATAGATCTTCTTCAACGCATAGAGTAAAGGTCTCCTTCTTAAATTATACATAATTATACATACAATAACGAGAAGATGATGGTCTATGATTTTTCCATATTATTTTCGAGTAACTTACAGCTATAAGATGAAGTGGGACATACGATGTAGTAAATAGAGATCTATCAAAGTCATTATTTGAAAACTTCTGCTTGTATTCACTGTGCCCAGTACTGCCATAAAAATCCCATTTTCTGATTAATGCTAATGACTTTTTCGTTTTTCAATTACTATTTTTTGTAGCTGTAAGATAGTTGTTGTTGTGCTGTCTAGTAGACTCTGCAGCTCCATTTCTGCATATGTTTTACCTACTGAAATGTCATTAGGATATCTTGAATTCTTAAATTTGAGTATTTTCTCATAACTTGGCAGTATATGCTCAAACATTAGCTATTAATAAATTCACGAATCATCAAGAATTGGTGTTTCGTAATTCAGTGTCCATTAAAAGCGATAAAACGTTTTCAATATCTGCTCCGGATGTAATCAGGATCGGTGAAGAATCGGATAAGCGCAAAGCAGAAGCTGCAGACTCATCAAGATTTTCCGATGACGTTTCGTCCTCTTTGAGGGCTCAGCAAAATCAATTTTGGGATGTCCATAGTTTTCAGCCAATCAGATTGAAGTTTAACGATTGAACTCTTTACGACTACGATTGTATTTAGCGCAATAATTATTTTTAGTTTTTAAGGAAATGTATATAATATAATTAGCAAGTATATTCATATGAACTTTTACTTTAAATTGTTTCTTCTACCAAACTAATCACATTACGAGTTCTTTCTGCATTCGCACTAGAGAGCTGCACGGCTGGGCTCAAAATTTAGCGTCTCTCAGTACTCTTAAGTTGTGTACTCTAATTTGAGCGCAACTCATTCAGCTGATCGAGTTCGCATCGCTCTGTTTCTCATTTGAGCGCAATTTTGAGTATTCATATGAAATGGCATTGACTGAATGGGTGTGCTATAAAGATTGATCCCATCAGTTTCCATCAGAATTTCCCGCTCCAAGTAATAATGTATTAATTCAGTTGATGAAGTTTTGTTATAGTTTTATTTGTATCTTTAATTTTGTGTTTTGCTTCGGAGAAACCATAGTTGTCGCTCCAAAGTCACATGGATATAAGCTTAAGACTCAGGAAGTCTAATTCTTAAAGCTGCGCTGCTAACAGCGGCAGCGGAGAGACGATTATATATATGATATTCTTAAATACATAGCTATGCTCGCTTAAGCTGAGCGCGGAGGTATATACACATATACATATACATTGGTCCGCTCGTGTTGTAATTATGCTGACACTTGCATTCTTCTTGTGCGGGCCAATGTATAAGTTGGGCGATTCATATTTCGTCTGGAGGTTTATGACCGCCAATTTATATTGCGTAAACACTGCAACAAAGTGTTACAGTGTGAACACTTTAAGTACAATGGGTATTCGATATATGGCATACTACATCTCCCTCCTTTTGAAAAATAACGTAATATAATGAAGTTATTTTATAATTATATATATATTTTATATACGAATTTTTTTTTTGTTGTAAATTATTTTTTTTTGTTTTTTTTTTGTAGTTATCTTATATATTCTTATGTACAACTATATGAAGTTGTAATATACTTTTTATGCTATGCATGGCCATACTTGAAATATAAAAAGAATCAAATTAATTATGAAATAAATTGTTTTAATCTATCCTTTTTTACTGCTCGTTTCTTATTTTTAATATTTGTTATAGTTATGTTATCTCTATCTCCTATTTGTTTTACCTTATAAGGACCTGTTTATTGAAAATCTAGTTTATGCCCTGTCTAATTTTTCAATAAAACCTGGTCTCCTATTTTTAATTCAAAATCTAAACTAGTTTTGTCGTACCTATATTTTTGAGTTTATTTATTATCATCTAGCATTATTCTAGCTCGCTTATATGCCTGTTCTAATCAAAATTTAGATTCTTTAGCATAATCTTCTATGTTATAAAGGGGTTCTATTCTATCTATGCTATTGAAGTGTTTTGGCAAATTTGAAATTTTACCAAAAACTAGCTCGTATGGACAGTAATTGTGTGCCATAGAGGGGGTTGTGTTAAAGAAATATACGAAGTATTGTATCCATGTATCCCAATCAGTTTTGTCTACTGAGATGTAGGAACGGATGAACTCATTAAATGTTCTGTGGCTTCGCTCCACGGTACCTACAGTCTGGTGGTGGTGTGCAGTTGAAGTTAAGTTTTTAATATTTAAATATTTACATATTTACATATTTCAATGATTGAATTTTTGTATTCTGTTCCCATGTCCGTAATGAACGTCTTCATTGAACCGTACTTCAGAATGAAATTTTCAAAAATAGCTTTAGCTACTGTGTTTGCACTTTTATTTGGTATTGGTATTGCTACCAAATACTTTGTCAAATCGCAAATTAATGTAATTGCGTATTCATTTCCATTTTCGGATTTTGGTAGTGGACCGATTGTATCCACAATTACCCTGTCGAAGGCTTTTTCAGGTGTTTCTGTTATTGACAATGGGGTCTTTGTGTGTTTAGTCGTTTTAGACTTTTGGCATTTAGGACATTTTCTTATGTACTCTTTTACGTCTTTGGACATATTTTTCCAGTAGTAGTGTCTCTGGACCTTGGCCAAGGTTTTTGTAATGCCAGTGTGACCTCCTTGTATTGGATCATCATGGAATGTAGACAGTATAGCTTCTTTTTCGTGTTTCGTATTTTTTACCGTCACCGGGTTGAGTAGCGCTATTCTTAATGATTTCAGTATCTTATTGCCCATTATTTTTAAATTATCAAAACGAGTTCAAAGATATTTTCCCACGGTGCCACTTTGAGTTGGCTGATCTTGTTAATACCGGCCTGCTTTTCAAACCTTTGGAAGAATTGACCTAAGTCAAGGGTTCCATTAGTATACAAATCGCTAACATCATAACTTGCTGTAATTTTCTTTCCGTGTTTAAATAAACACATTTTATTATTCACATGCAAGGTCACTACTTTAGGTACTTCATCATTATTAATGACTTAATATACGTTGAGCTTTGAAGCTTTCTCATCAGATTGCCTAGGCAATTCTGTTTCTTTTTCTCCAGCGCAGGATTTCTGTCTACTTTGATTTCTTGTAGTGACTTTATTTATAGTTCCGGTAATGTTTTGTAATTCCTTGATGGTTATTCTGGATAACGCATCAGCGACAAAATTATCTTTCCCCTTCAGGTATTCTACCGTAAAATTCCTCTTGTAATAGGTGCCAGTTAATGGTTGGTTCCAAAGTTTCCTCCACGGGCTTCCCAAGTAATAAGATGTTATTTCATTTCAGTTTTATTCTTTATTTAATTTCATATTTTGTTGGTTTGGGTTTACTTGGGAGCAACTGTTCATGTCGCTCCAAAGTCAGAATTGATTCTTGTCTTATGGATATATGCTTAAGGCTCAGGAAGTCTAATTCTTAAAGCTGCGCTGCCAACAGCGGCAGCGGAGAGTCAATTATATATATGATATTCTTAAGTACATAGCTATGCTCGCTTATGCTGAGCGCGGAGGTATATACACATATACATATACATTGGTCCGCTCGTGTTGCAATTATGCTGACACTAGCATTCTTATTGTGCGGGCCAATGTATAAGTTGGGCGATTCATATTTCGTCTGGAAGTTTATGATTGGCAATTTATATTGCGTAAACACTGCAACTAAGTGTTACAGTGTCAGCCCTTTAAGTACAATTGGTATTCGATATATGTGCATACTACATCTCCCTCCTTTTGAAAAATAACGTAATATAATGAAGTTATTTTATAATTATATATATATTATATATTAATTTTTTTTTTTGATGGTAATCTTATTTATGAAATATAAAAAGAACCAAATTGATTATGAAATAAATTGTTTTAGTCTATCCTTGTGTACTACTTGTTTCTTATTTTTAATATTTGTTATAGTTATGTTATCTCTATCTCCTATTTGTTCTACCTTATAAGGACCTGTATATTGAAAATCTAGCTTATGCCCTGTTTCATTTTTCAATAAAACCTGGTCTCCTATTTTTAATTCAAAATCTAAAATAGTTTTGTCGTACCTAAGTTTTTGTTTTTGTTTATTATCGTCTAGCATTATTCTAGCTCTCTTATATGCCTGTTCTAATCTAAATTTAGACTCCTTAGCATAATCTTCTATGTTATAAAGGGGTTCTATTTTATCTATGCTATTGAAGTGTTTTGGCAAATTTGAATTTTTACCAAAAACTAGCTCGTATGGACAATAATTGTGTGCCATAGAGGGGGTTGTGTTAAAGCAATATGCGAAGTATTGTATCCATGTATCCCAATCAGTTTTGTCTACTGAAATGTAGGAACGGATGAACTCATTAAACGTTCTGTGGCTTCGCTCCACGGTACCTACAGTCTGGTGGTGGTGTGCAGTTGAAGTTATGTTTTTAATATTTAAATATTTACATAGATCTTCAATAATTGAATTTTTGTATTCTGTTCCCATGTCCGTAATGAACGTCTTCATTGGACCGTACTTCAGAATGAAATTTTCAAAAATAGCTTTAGCTACTGTGTTTGCACTTTTATTTGGTATTGGTATTGCTACCAAATACTTTGTCAAATCGCAAATTAATGTAATTGCGTATTCATTCCCATTTTCGGATTTTGGTAGTGGACCGATTGTATCCACAATTACCCTGTCGAAGGCTTTTTCAGGTGTTTCTGTTATTGACAATGGGGTCTTCGTGTGTTTAGTCGTTTTAGACTTTTGGCATTTAGGACATTTTCTTATGTACTCTTTTATGTCTTTGGACATATTTTTCCAGTAGTAGTGTCTCTGGAGCTTGGCCAAGGTTTTTGTAATGCCAGTGTGACCTCCTTGTATTGGATCATCATGGAATGTAGACAGTATAGCTTCTTTTTCGTTTTTCGAATTTATTTCGGTCACCGGGTTGAGTAGCGCTACTCTTAATGATTTCAGTATCTTATTGCCCATTATTTTAAAATTATCAATTGAAACGAGTTCAAAGATATTTTCCCACGGTGCCACTTTGAGTTGGCTAATTTTGTTAATACCGGCCTGCTTTTCAAGCCTTTGGAAGAATTGACCTAAGTCAAGGGTTCCATTAGTATACAAATCGCTAACATCATAACTTGCAGTAATTTTCTTTCCGTGTTTGAATAAACACATTTTATTATTTACATGCAAGGTCACTACTTTACGTACTTCATCATTATTAATGACTTCATATACGTTGGGCTTTGAAGCTTTCTCATCAGATTGCCTAGGCAATTCTGTTTCTTTTTCTCCTGCGCAGGATTTCTGTCTACTTTGATTTCTAGTAGTGACTTTATTTATTGTTCCAGTAATATTTTGTAGTTCTTTGATGGTTATTCTGGATAACGCATCAGCGACAAAGTTATCTTTTCCCTTCAGGTATTCTACCGTAAAATCAAATTCCTCTAGTTCAAGCCTCATACGTGTTAATTTCGAACTGGGATTTACCATTGAAAACAAATAAGTTAATGGTCTATGGTCTGTTTAAACCGTGAAATGGTTACCATAAATATATGGTCGGAAATGAGTTATAGCCCAATGAATAGCAGCTAGTTCCTGCTCAGTAGTACTCTTGTTACTTTCTCCTTTAGTAAAGGATCTTGATGCGTATGCAATTGGAAGTTGGAGTCCATTATGGTTTTGAGTTAAAACCGCTCCACATGCTTGCTTACTTGCATCGGTTATTATGCAGAATTCTTTGGTGAAATCTGGATACTGTAACAAGGTTGGGTTTATAAGTGCCGTTTTGAGATGTTCGAAGGCATTCTGACATTCAGATGTCCATTCGAATTTTACATCCTTCTTACATAACCTGGTTATGTGACGGGAATAATCGGCAAAGTTTTTTATAAAGCGCCTATAGTAATTGCAAAATGCAACGAATCGTCTAGCGCTGTCCGCATCATGTGGGACTGGATAGTTCTTTATGACGTCATATTTTTTGTCGTCTGGCAAGATTCCTTTATCAGTGCATTTATGTCCCAAGAATGTGACTTCATGCTTGAAAAATGAGCATTTTTCAGGATGTAGTTTTAGGTTATGTTGCCTACATTTCTCGAAGACATCAGTTAAGTTCTTGAGCATATGTTTTTCGGAACATCCTACGACTATTAAGTCATCCATATAAAGAAATGCTTGTGACGGCTCTAATCCGGAGAAAGCGATAGTCATCATTCTCTGGAATGAATTTGGGGCTATTTTCAAGCCAAATGGTAATCGCGTAAAGCGATACGAGCCATTGCTCGTCGAAAATGACGTTATATCCCTGGAACTTTTTTCAAGTTCAATTTGATGAAAACCTGACATTAAGTCAAGGCATGAGAAGTATTTTGCTCTACCTAGTTGATCTAGAATGTCATCAATTCTAGGGAGCGGGAATTTATCAGACAAGAGTTTTTTATTAATTTGACGATAGTCAATTACTAATCGCCATTTTTTCTTGTCAGAGTCCGGAAGAGACTTCTTCGGAACTAATAAAAGTGGGCTATTATATGCTGAGACCGATGGTTCGACTATGTTATCGTCTATCAATTTTTGAACTTGGGCTTGAATTTCGTCTTTTTGGCTGTGAGGATTTCTGTAGTTCTTGATATATACGGGCTCATCATCCTTCACTCTAAGTCTTTGTTTGTAAAAATTGTTTGTTGTTATCGATTCGGTTTCTAGTCCGAATATATCTGTATACTTGGTGCATAGATCTTTCAATTGGGTTTTGAACATAGGCGGAAAATTTTTAGTTAGCTTTTCCATAACGAAGTGATCTCTTTCTTCGTTATTTCCTTTTATTATATCATAATTATTTAAAGTTTCGAATTTAATTTTATTTAAATTTACAATTCTGTTACTATTTGTTGTGTTTATGATACGGACATAAGTGTTTTTGGGATTGGATATCGTATTTGCGATATAAATACCTTCCTCAATTTCTTGGTTTAGAATCAGAATTTGATTTTCTATTGAGGGGATCTGTATTTCACGGATAACTTCGGAACGAGCTGGGAGTACGGTGGCATTATTTTTACAAGTGTATGATAATTGTAATTTAATTGGAAAGTTTAAGTTATTTGGGCGAAGAATCAGTGAGTCGCCACTTTGAGTGAGATCTAGATTGGAATTATATCGTTTCATGAAGTCTAGACCTAGTATGCCATCACAAGGTATTGGGAAATTTTGCTCGACTAAATAGAAGTCGTGCGGAATAATATATTTGCCTGTAGTGAGTTCTATAAAGGCTAAGCCTTTAGAAGAGATTGTACCTTCTCCGATTCCTGATATTTGAGTATGAATATTATTATTAATATGTTCAAATTGATCTATGTTTTCTTTTAAAATTGATATATCTGCACCAGTATCAAGCAACAGAGTATATTGTTTACCTGTCCTTTCATTTTTAATTTTCACAAAGATGCTTAGGTTGAGGTTGATTGTTTTTATGGAGCTGGTTGACAGCTCTAAACATCTGAACGGTTCTGTTGGTTTCCCGAATTGCTTTGAGTAGCTCGGACATTGTTGTTATTGTTTCTGTTACCGTTGTTGTTTCCCCCACGGCTATTTCCGCCGCGGTTGTTTCCATTACGGTTGTTATTTCTATAATAATTATTATTTTGGTTATAATTATTATTATTGTTGTTACGGTTATTACCATTGTTTTGGTTATATCCACTGCTTTGGTAATTTCGAGAGTTGCCTCTATAATTTCCACGCCAGCGGTTTGTACCGCGTTGGGACTGATTATTGTAGTACAGGACAGTGTTTGACTGTCCCGTTTCTTCTGTGCAATTATCAACAAATCTGGATATAGCTTCGTTCATGTTGTTGAAACTACCAGATTGCATGATAAGTTTTACCCTATTAATTGTGCAGTTTTTAGCCATTGCTTTGACTGCCTGCTTAGTAGCGTAACTTCTAGCTAACTCTAGGCTTAATCCGTCCGATATATAAGCACCTTCCAGCGCTTTAGTCATCTGCTCAACCTCTTGTGTGTATTGGTTAGCAGTTTTGTTGCGTTGCTGTAGGTTCATCAATTTTGCTGATAATACGTCTACAGTTTCGCCTTTGACATTGCTCTTTAATTTGGAAATCACCTCAGAAATAGTTGTTTCATTTCCGATTAGATTCCTGGCGGCACCTTTTAGCTTTGTTTTTATTATAGAAATAGCTAATTCTTCGTGCTCGCCTTTTATTGACTGTATTATTTCTAATGCATCAACAAAACTTGTCAAATTGTCAGCTTTCCCATCGAAAGCTGGTACAAGCTTGGATGCTGTGTTAATAAAGTCAATATTTGATTGAGCCATTGTGGTTGGTTTAACCTCTACAATGCTGTCGTTATTGTCTGAGTCGGATAGGTATTGATCTGATGTTTCAGATTGAATGAGGACGGCTGGGATTGTGAGGTTGTTTATATCTTTTTCCTCTATTTCAGGATCCGTTAAGACCGGGTTATCAATCTCTGCTGGCTCAATAGCTGGCGAATTTGATGATTCCGGCTTGTCTCCTGTTTCTACTGTCAAAGGGGTATTAAGTATGGTTGGCACTGAAATGGCCAAATTATACCTTAGCTTTATGTATATTAAATTCTCCCTTAATTTTAGCAAGAATTTAGATACCCTTGACCAATTGGCTTTGTCTAGCCGGTCTCTCTGCTCATGTATTAATATACGCGCTGTGTTGAAGCGGTCTACTAATATTTCGGCATGCTTATTTACAGTATTTTGCTGTGCTAGCCGGGTCCTTGATAAAGACTTATAGGATCTGTCAAAATCAAGCTTAAGGTTATTCAGTTCTTTATACAACTCATCCCATTCCATTATTTAATGAAATTTCGTTGGGAACATTAGTGGAATGTATTACCAGAATTAAATAGGTGGAATGCCTCTTTGAGAATATAGGCTTTGTACAAAATATAAGCGCACATTATGGCAACTATAATTGACAATAAAATGTTTGTTAAATTCGAGTCAATATTGCTCGATTCAATTTTGTTAATTACGTTTGCAGTGGAGTCCACTGACTTTGTTTCAACAATTGCCATATTTAAATTTCTTTCGTTTAATTTTATGTCACTAACATATGGCGGAGGTCTTGGCTTATAATTTATTAGCCAATTATTGGACATATATCCAAAAATGTATGAATATATATATTTTTAATTAGGTTTGGATTTTTTTTTTTCCTATACGATAAGATGTATGTGTACTAACAGGGTGATACCTGCCTAGTTACTGCATGGTTTTCAGGCCACGCTCTAATCGGGCAACGTTAATGTTGCTCAATTTACAAAAGTTATTTTATAAATATAAAACAAAAATATGCATCGCAGTGCAATTGAAAAAAATTATGCAACGCAGTGCATGGTTAAAAAAAAATATGCGCTCTAGGAAGCGCTGTCGGTTCCCTTCTCCGTGGTCTCGCTTGGATGGCAAGACGTGGCCGGTGCTGGCTGCACAGGCTGGACTTCCTCTTCGGTCTTCTATGTTGGGGCACCGGTGCTGGCTGCACAGGCTGGACTTCCTCTTCGGTCCTCTATGTTGGGGCACCGGTGCTGGCTGCACAGGTGTACTCGCAATGGGGCGAGCACAGTGGTCCCTCGCAGTCGTTTGGGCACTTCTTCTTTAGTTTCGGGAGTTCCACTTTTTCCGGAGGAGATATTATTATTTTTGGTTTTGAAATATTTCTTATTGCAGAGTAGGTGGATGTGGGTGTTTCTGTGGTTTTATATTGCTTTTTTCTTTCGTCTAGCAATGTTTTTATATATTCCACTTCGGCATGTATTTTTACCGAATGGGCCCACTTAATGGGGTTTCCGCTGTCCAACAGCTTTAATAGTTCGGCCTTTCTGGCCTTTAATCTTTTAACCACTCCACTTCTTTTTCCACACATCGCACTCTACTTACTGCGGTGCATTTCTTTTGCACGTTTTCCATATTACAATTCCCTCGTCGAAGTAAGATTTTCTTTGAAGATTGCAGCTTGCAGATTTCACGGTCGCCATGTAATAGGTGCCAGTTAATGGTTGGTTCCAAAGTTTCCTCCACGGGCTTCCCAAGTAATAAGATGTTATTTCATTTCAGTTTTATTCTTTATTTAATTTCATATTTTGTTGGTTTGGGTTTACTTGGGAGCAACTGTTCATGTCGCTCCAAAGTCAGAATTGATTCTTGTCTTATGGATATATGCTTAAGGCTCAGGAAGCCTAATTCTTAAAGCTGCGCTGCCAACAGCGGCAGCGGAGAGTCAATTATATATATGATATTCTTAAGTACATAGCTATGCTCGCTTATGCTGAGCGCGGAGGTATATACACATATACATATACATTGGTCCGCTCGTGTTGCAATTATGCTGACACTAGCATTCTTATTGTGCGGGCCAATGTATAAGTTGGGCGATTCATATTTCGTCTGGAAGTTTATGATTGGCAATTTATATTGCGTAAACACTGCAACTAAGTGTTACAGTGTCAGCCCTTTAGGTACAATTGGTATTCGATATATGTGCATACTACACTCTAATTAAAACCTCATACGTGTTAATTTTGAACTGGGATTTACCATTGAAAACAAATATGTTAATGGTCTATGGTCTGTTTTAACCGTGAAATGTTTACCATAAATATATATATATATTTATTTATTTTTTTTTTTTTTTCGCGCGGGGTCCCACGCCCACCTCCCGCCCAACCGACCGAGGGGCGCAGCCGTGTGACGTACGGCACGAAACGCGTACTGGATAGACGCGAGAGAAGAAAAAAAAATAGAATAGAACGAGGAAAAATTAGGATACACTACGGGATAGTAATACAAGCAATACAGTTTTTAGTTTTTGAAGGCTTTCAATGCCTTCAATGCTACTAAAAAGACGATTGTAATCAGTACATAAAACCCTAAAGGGCTCATGTACTTCAAACTCACGCCTACAGTGGTTAACTACTAGTGGTAAAAAAGTTCTAGAAGAAAGACGGGGAACATGGAAATTGAGCTGGCCTAGAAGGAAGGGGCTCTCCACATCACCGTTAATAAGTTTATGTAAAAAGACGACGCCGAGCATCGTCCTACGGTTAGCTAAAGAAGGTAGATTAAGTAGGAGAAGTCTACAAGCGTAAGACTGTAATCTAAGGTTTGCATCCCAGGGTAGGCCGCGAAGGGCAAAAAGCAAAAATTTTGTTTGGACAGATTCAATGCGGCTACTATGGACCCCGAATTGAGGACTCCAGACGCACGAACCATACTCCAGTATAGGGTGAACCAACGAAGTAAAGAGAGTCTTCGTTCCGTAAGGAGAATCGAATTCCTTCGCCCACCTTTTAATGAATCCCAGCATGCCTCTGGCTTTGTTAACCATACAAGAAATATGTTCAGAGAACGAAAGTTTAGGATCCAGGCGGACACCCAGATCATCAACCAAAGAGCAGTCGTTAAGCATATAGGTTGCAAGCAGGGGAGTAACACGTGAAAATGTCATCAGTTTGCATTTTGAGCTGTTGAGATGTAAATCGTTAGCATGACACCATGCTTGGAAGTTATCAAGATCCGATTGTAGGTCTTATTGGCAATAACTATCCCTATACTGCAAGCAAAGTTTAACGTCATCAGCGTACATAAGTACTCTGGAATTGGTTAGAACCTGCGGCAAATCATTGATAAACAATGTGAATAGAAGTGGTCCAAGGTGACTACCCTGTGGGACGCCAGATATGACCCTGAGGCTATTGGATTGAACGTTTCTGAACAGAACCTTTTGGGTCCTATCACTTAGATAACTCGAAATCCATTTAAGAAGATCACTAGGAAACCCCATTGAATCGAGTTTCCTAACCAGAAGAGAATGATTAACCGAGTCGAAAGCTTTACTAAAGTCCGTGTAAATAACATCGGTTTGAAAGTTTTGTTGGACGCCCCTAATAACGAAAGAGGTAAGTTCCAGAAGATTGGTCGTGGTTGATCTTCGCCTCATAAAACCATGCTGGCATGGAGAAATGACAGATCTGCATAGATGTTGCAAGTGAGGAGTGATTACATTCTCGAAAAGTTTGGGGATAGCCGATAACTTAGAGATACCCCTATAGTTACTGGCATCCGATTTGCTACCTTTTTTGTGGAGAGGAATAACAAATGATTCCCTCCAAATAAGGGGAAATTGAAGATCAAGAATAAGTGAACTTTCGTTTAAAATAGGACTGAAGATTACGGACGAACTGGGCATAGCTGTAGAAAATGTATGATCTGAAGATGTTGAGGGCGAATATGTCGTTTTAAAAAACTCAGCAAAGAGATTAGCAATTGCTTGATCAGAGCTCGTGTAAAGATTAGACCAATCAAATTCTGCTATTAAAGTGCTTATCGAAAGTTGGATGATAAGGATCTTCAGGTTGCGTCATTGGAGAAACTCTAATTAGGTTTACGCCTGCAGAATCGGAGACAAAGCATAGATCCAGTAAGCGGTTTAAAGAATTAAAGATATCGTTAACTTAAGATAATGATAAATCAAGCAAACCGTTTATGAGGTCATGCTGTGCCGCAGTGTGAAGGACGTTAGACACACCATCAGAAGACCAGTGAGCTCCAGGTATGTTGAAGTCACCCAAAGCCACTAATTGGTCCCTATCAGAAAGCCTATTGGAAACTGCCCGAATTGCCGAAAGGTGTTTCCAATAAATTGGCTCTTCCGAAGATGGAGGGATGTAAGAGCAGGTTACATAAATGCAACTACCTGTGAAAGATAGTATAACGCAGATAAATTCGATGTCCAAAAAGTCATTAGATACCAACCGTTCCGAGATGAGGCTGGAGTCAACAGAGATTAAAACTCCGCCACCACGTTGGAAAAGACGGTCTAATCTGTAAATAGTGTACTTACATGGAAGAATTTCGGAGCAGAGGATCTCCGGCTTCAACCAGGTTTCTGTAAATACAATCACCTGGGATGCGAAAGAAAGGCTATCTGAATATAATCTAGAGAGCTTACTGCGTAAGCCCCTAGTATTCTGATAGGAAAGTAGTAGGGAAGAGGCTAGTTTTTTGGGACAGAAGGTGCTTGAGTGGACACTGAGGGTTGTGACGGCTTGGGCAGTTGAACTCCCGCAGGCCGATATCTTTTCTTCCGTGCCTCGTACTCCTTGACTACAACGTACTCGGGCCAGAAGTCACTCGAGCAAATAGTGTCAAAGAGCTGGAATGAGACATTTATCTTAAATGACGAAATGTCTCTGGCATACGGAAATTTTAATTTTTCCACCTTGATATTGCCAGCTTGGGTTTTGCCTTGAATATAGGCTAGAACATCTTCCGATGCGAGATCAGGGGCAAGCCTCGAAACAAATATAGTTTTCGAAGGTGGGACTGCTGTTAGGGTAACGAATTGTTATGTAACGAATTGTTACCAACAACGGCCGGTATTCCGGGCAATGTTGGACCCTGGGTAGAATTTTCTACGGTTGTTTGCGGAGCCAAAGAATTGGGCTGCGCATCAGACACCACGGACGACGCGGAAATTGCTGGCTGCGCGGCTTCCGACACCTCTACGACCGATTCGGTTACCGAATCTTTGATCGTTCCTGATCTCAGAACCATTGGAACGGGGACCAGGAGCTGAGGCGACGGAGAGTGGCAGGAAATCGGTTGCTGTGTCTCACACAGTTGCAGCCGACTAGCAACGGATTTTTTGCGTTTCGGCGACTCATTTAATAGCTTCATACTATTAAATTGAGCGTCCAGCGCGGAGAACAGGTCATTCGCCTTGCGAAAAGTGGCCATGATCTCAGAAAATCCACTCCTTGTCTGACGCATGAAGGATGATATTTCCTTCTCATCCGGTCGACAGGCCTCACAGCAATAACGCAGGCCCTTTTTGCTGGACACTGCGTCAGCCATTCGACCCGTCATCTCGATGCACTTAGCGTGCACAACTGCCTCGCAAAGCCAGCAATGGAAACTGGGCTGGTCTGCCAAAACAATTTTTTGGCAATTCTTCATAAC
The DNA here is from genome assembly GCA_035046345.1 of Drosophila birchii. NCBI lineage: Eukaryota > Metazoa > Arthropoda > Insecta > Diptera > Drosophilidae > Drosophila > Drosophila birchii. Next base: position 59,152 of record JAWNOA010000057.1, read on the forward strand.
ACAGACAATATTCTGGGACATGTTCACAAACCCTAGAACCACTGTGCACACTATCAATACCAAAAAAGTAAAGAGATAAAGAGAGAGAGATAAAAGAGCGCAAGAGTTAGAGCAGCAGAAAATCACAAGAGCGGTGAGAGCTATGAACAGCTTGGATGCAGCTAATAGCAAACGGCACTCGAGCGGGGGAGAGAAAAATATAAACGGTAAAAGAGCAAAGAGGAAAAATAAAATAAGATAAACCGTCTTAGCACAAAACTAGTAATTGTAATTGCAAAATGCAACGAATCGTCTAGCGCTGTCCGCATCATGTGGGACTGGATAGTTCTTTATGACGTCATATTTTTTGTCATCTGGCAAGATTCCTTTATCAGTGCATTTATGTCCCAAAAATGTGACTTTGTGACGCCCGGTGGCGCACAAAAACTACTATGGAATGTATACGGAAAATGAATATGTAAAGCATGAATTACTATGGAATGTATATGAAAAAATGAATATGTAAAGCATGAATTATTATTTTGTAAAATATAGTGTAACGAAGAATCCAGAAATAATTTTGAATAAAATAATAATAATAAATAGCCCTTCTTCAATTTAAATCAAACGTGCGCGCGCGCCTAGGAAGGGTCACTCTGACCACCCAAGGCTGGCCACACTCAAAATGATCGATAAGTTCGAATGAGGAAGCCACACTATACGGCCCAGGGCCGCTATATAAGGCGAGCCAGATCCCTTGAAAGGGCAATCAGTGCGTGCAGCCAAAGCGAGCAACACCTACCAGGACCAGGAGGATCACCGGGTAAGCAGAGAAAAGCCTAAGAAAGGCAAAGGTAACTTAGCTATTAAATCTGGGTCGGAGAACCGACTGATCAGGGCTAAGTTTAATCGTCCCTAGTAGACCTTAAAGGCCTCTCACACTTTTCTCATATATTGTAGACCTTAAAGACCTCTCAAACTTTTCTCATATATTGTAGACCTTAAAGGCCTCTCACACTTTTCTCATATATTGTAGACCTTAAAGGCCTCTCAAACCTTCTCATATATTGTAGACCTCAAAGGCCTCACACTTCTCTCATATATTGTAGACCTTAAAGGCCTCTCAAACTTTTCTCATATATTGTAGACCTTAAAGGCCTCTCAAACTTTTCTCATATATTGTAGACCTTAAAGGCCTCTCAAACCTTCTCACATACTGTAGACCTTAAAGGCCTCTCACACTTTTCTCATATATTGTAGACCTTAAAGGCCTCTCAAACCTTCTCATATATTGTAGACCTCAAAAGGCCTCACACTTCTCTCATATATTGTAGACCTCAAAAGGCCTCACACTTCTCTCATATATTGTAGACCTTAAAGGCCTCTCAAACCTTCTCATATATGGTAGACCTCAAAAGGCCTCGCACTTCTCTCATATATTGTAGACCTCAAAAGGCCTCTCAAACTTTCTCATATATTGTAGACCTTAAAGGCCTCTCTCACTTTTCTCATATATTGTAGACCTTAAAGGCCTCTCACACTTTTCTCATATATTGTAGACCTTAAAGGCCTCTCAAACTTTCTCATATATTGTAGACCTTAAAGGCCTCTCACACTTTTCTCATATATGGTAGACCTCAAAGGCCTCTCAAACTTTCTCATATTTTGTAGACCTTAAAGACCTCTCAAACTTCTCTCATATATTGTAGACCTTAAAGGCCTCTTAACCTTTTCTCATATATATTATAGACTTAAGCTGTCCTCAAACTTCTCTCATATATTGTAGATCTTAAAGGCCTCTCAACCTTTCCTCATATATATTATAGACTTAAGCTGTCCCCATAATTAGGAGACCTTGAAGGCCTCTACGCTGTCCTCTTAATTAGTAGACCTCAACGGCCTCTCAAACTATTCTCTTAGTTCACAGACTCTGACGGCCCCAAGAACCGTTCGCCTAACTCGTGGACCGCAAAGGCCTCGACGCTGTTCTTATAATAGTAGACCTCCAGGGCCTCTAAAACCATTCTACCTCCTAGACCTCCTCGAGGGTCTCTCGCTCTCTCTCTTTCTCCTCTACTACGTAGCCGCCGACCATTGTCGACTCATCACGGCAGCCGAGACGAAGCCCGGACGACCTCAAACTCGGGAGCAGCAGGAGTCGAATCACTGGATCTCGTGAACACCCGCTATTCTACCCTCTCCCCATTTATTGTTAACCCCTTTGAATTTGGTCCAGAGCCCAATAAACGCACAAATATATATAATTACTGTGTAATTCCTCCCGCCTTTACCTCTGGGAACGGATCGGGATCTCTTCTAGCAACTCTACCCAACTCAAAAATATAAATTTCTGAGACGACCCTGGCCACCCGCGAGCCCCCCGGCGCACTGACCAACCGTCACAACTTCATGCATGAAAAATGAACATTTTTCAGGATGTAGCTTTAGGTTCTGTTGCCTACATTTCTCGAAGACATCAGTTAAGTTCTTGAGCATATGTTTTTCGGAACATCCTACGACTATTAAGTCATCCATATAAAGAAATGCTTGCGACGGCTCTAATCATTCTCTGGAATGAATTTGGGGCTATTTTCAAGCCAAGTGGTAATCGCGTAAAGCGATACGAGCCATTGCTCGTCGAAAATGACGTTATATCCCTGGAACTTTTTTCAAGTTCAATTTGGTGAAAACCTGACATTAAGTCAAGGCATGAGAAGTATTTTGCTCTACCTAGTTGATCTAGAATGTCATCAATTCTAGGGAGCGGAAATTTATCAGACAAGAGTTTTTTATTAATTTGACGATAGTCGATTACTAATTGCCATTTTTTCTTGTGAGAGTCCGGAAGAGACTTCTTCGGGACTAATAAAAGTGGGCTATTATATGCTGAGACTGATAATTCGACTATGTTATCGTCTATCAATTTTTGAACTTGGGCTTGAATTTCTTCTACTTGGCTGTGAGGACTTCTATAGTTTTTGATGTATACGGGCTCATCATCCTTCACTCTAAGTTTTTGCTTGTAAAAATTGTTTGTTGGTATTGATTCGGTTTCTAGTCCGAATATATGTATATGTCGGATCAAATAAAATGGGGCCTACTTGGTTCCTTTTGGTCAGAGAATGTGAAGCGGGGCCTTCTTTAATGTGAAGCAGGGCCTTCATTAATGTGAAGCAGGGCCTTCTTTAATGTGAAGCAGGGCCTTCATTAATGTGAAGCAGGGCTTTCTTTATTGTGAAGCAGGGCCTATTGAAAAAGGGAGTTAGAAATTGAGTGAAAGCATGGCAGAGCAGGACAGATATAGACTGCTGCCAGGTGAGGTCTGTTCGTTAAGCGCTGACATACATGTTAGAAAGAGACGACTAACAATGTAGATGATTTGAGAAGAAAGTAGAAAAGTGGAAAGTTGACGTTTGGAAAGTTAGTTCTAAAAGTGCTAGAAAGACGAACAGAACTTGCTGCGGAAAAAAATCAATTCAATGGAAAAGATTAACGACTCTCCGACATCAGAAGTGGGATTCGCCTCGCCTACAGATAATACTCCTGGACAATATGTGGCAGCGTTGGAAGCTCAGAACAGAACCCTGATGGAGCTACTAAAATCTATGCAGACACCAAGGACTTCGCCAGCTGTCGATAGGGCTACGCATGTCACCTTGCCCAAATTTAATCCCGATGCTGCCGGAGTAGACGCCTCAGCCTGGTGTACAACAGTCGATCTCGTATTGGCAGACCACGTCCTAGAGGGCAGTGGTCTGGTGATGACTTTAAGCAAGGCGCTAGAAGGCAGCGCATCACAATGGTTATCACAAGTATGTTTCGCTGGCATAACCTGGGCACAGTTTAAGGAACTGTTTATTCAACGCTTTGTGGGAGTGGAAACAACTACAGCGACTCTACTGAACGTTTTGGAGGGTCGTCCTAAACCTGGAGAGGGGTTCGCAGAGTATGGCAGCCGGATTGTTACCTCTCTTATGTCCAAGTGGAAAGCCATAGACATGAAGGAAATCGCAGTGTCGGTAGCGTTGGCACATATGGCGCAAATCGACAACCGCTATGTTGCGTTGGGTACATACAACTAAAGTTACAAGCCGCAATGAGCTACAACAACAACTGCAGGCTCATGCTTACAAGAGGCGTAATCCAGAAGAGGATGCAAGTTCAACGGGCACGGACCGAAAGAAGACCAAGTTTCAAGTGAAATGTCATCACTGTGGGAAAATTGGCCATAAAATCGCTGAATGCCGAAATCGACTGGAAAGAACTGGACAGAACGCGAGGGGAAACAATCAGAACGGGAGCAGTAACTTTGGAGTGAAGAACCGGATCAACGTGCGATGTTTCCACTGCGACGAAAAAGGACACTACGCTAACACTTGTCCAAAAATTCAAACCAGTGAGAACGAGAAGAAGAAGATGTATGACAGGCGTGTGGATATTTGCACGGTGGCTCCGCCAATGGGAAAAATAAGTGTATCCGGTGAGCTCATTCCATTTTGCTTTGACTCCGGAGCAGAGTGCTCATTAGTTAAGGAAAGTGTTGCAGAGAAATTTAAAGGAAAGCGACTTAATAATATTGTAAAACTAAATGGCATAGGTAACGACTCCATCTGTAGCACAATGCAAATTCTTTCCAATATAAATGTTGAAGAGTATTGCCTAGAGATTTTACTGCATGTTGTAATGGACAAATATTTGAAATACGATGTTTTAATTAGCCGCGAAATATTAAGCCAGGGCTTTAGGGTAACAATAGCCGCAGAAAAATTTAGTATTGACAAAACAAAAAGAGTTGATGTCGTAACTTTTGCTACTTATGATAATATTGTAGATTCCGATGGCGACCTGAGTAACTCAGACAAGGTGGCATTAAAAAACATTTTAAAACGTTACTCTGATTGGTTTATAGACGGAATACCACAGACTCGTGTAACGACAGGGAATTTGGAAATCAGGTTGATTGATCCACAAAAGACAGTGCAGCGCAAGCCATATAGGCTTAGTGAAGATGAAAAAGAGCGTGTTCGTTATAAAATCGACGAGCTTCTAAAATCTAATATTATTCGTCCTAGCTGTTCACCTTTCGCTAGTCCGATGATGCTTGTTAAGAAGAAAAACGGTAGTGACCGTCTTTGTGTTGATTTCCGTGCTTTGAATGAGAACACAGTAGCAGATAAGTACCCATTACCTCTTATTTCAGACCAAATTGCTAGGTTACGTGGAGCAAGTTATTTCTCGAGTCTTGATATGGCAAGCGGCTTCTATCAAATACCGGTACATCCCAATTCAATTGAGCGTACCGCATTTGTCACGCCTGAGGGTCAATATGAATTTTTGACTATGCCTTTTGGCTTAAAAAATGCTCCGTCTGTGTTTCAGCGCGCAATAAATAAAGCATTGGGTAATCTGGTTCACACTTACGCAATCGTGTACATTGATGATGTCTTAGTGGTGGCTGAAACTAAAGATGAGCCTTAGACCGTTTACAGATTGTGTTAGAAACCTTGAGCAAGGCTGGATTTTCATTTAACGTAACGAAGTGTTCCTTTCTTAAAACGAAGGTAGAATATTTGGGATTTGTAGTGAGCAATGGTCAGGTTCGCCCTAACCCACGCAAAATTCAGGTTTCAACATTTCCCTTGGTTAAAGAGAGTAGAAGTGTGGAAAAGGTAGTGGAAAAGCGGGTTAAATTGGCTGAGATAACTGATAATTGGCTAGTTTCTGAACAGATGCGTGATTCTGAGGTGGCAGAGATATTACCTAAGCTTAAAAATAACGAATTGCCAGAAAACTTAGGTAAAACATATGAACTGCGAAAAGGAGTTTTATATAGGAAAATACAAAGAAACGGCAAAACCAAATGTTTGCCTGTAATCCCTAGGGCATTTAGATGGGCAGTGATTAATCACGTCCACGAATCTGTTATGCATCTAGGTTGGGAGAAAACGTTGGATAAAGTGTATGGTTTTTACTGGTTCGAAAACATGTCGAAGTACGTTCGTAGGTTTGTTGAAAATTGTATCACCTGTAAATTAGCTAAGCCACCAGTTGGAAAAATGCAGGCTGAATTACATCCCATTCCTAAGGTAGAAATTCCGTGGCACACCCTACATAATGACATAACAGGAAAGATGAGTGGGAAAAATGACCTAAAGGAGTACGTTATTGTTTTGGTAGATACGTTTACAAAATTTGTTTATTTTTATCACACCTTAAAAATTGACACTGAAAATACTATTAAGGCTGTTAGAGCCGTCGTATGCTTGTTTGGAGTTCCAAATCGAATTATAGCAGATCAGGGTCGTAACTTTGCAAGTTCAGGATTCCGTGAATTTTGTGTTTCTCAAAAGATTGACTTACACTTAATTGCTACAGGTACGAGCAGAGCAAATGGCCAGGTGGAACGTGTGATGAGCACGCTCAAGAGTATGTTGTACGCCCAACCGAGTCACCAAGGTCAGCCCATTAGAAGTGCTAATCGGTAGGGAAGCTAGACCTTTTGGCCTTTTGCCGATAGGTGATGAAGAGGACAATTTAGTTGAAAGGAATAATTTAAGAAAACAAGCTAAAGAAAACATGGAATCAAATGCTCGTTATGACAAATGCAGATTTGATAAGAACAAGGCAAAAATAATAAAATATAACATAGGAGACCATGTATTGCTAAAAAATGAGGAGCGTCATCAAACAAATCTTGATCCAAAATTTAAAGGTCCTTTCGAAATAATTGAACTATTAGATGGAGATCGGTACACTTTAAAGTCATTAACTAGCAAGAGAACCTATAAATATGCGCATGAGTTTTTGAGAGCATTGCCAAATAGACAAATAAGTAATGAAGTTGATAAAGATTTAGACGACTCTAGTGCAGATGCGTCTGATTCCCATGTGGGGAATGATGATATGGATGGCACGGTGGATGCTTTGGAATCCCAAGAGGGGATAGAATAACCGCACCATAACAGAAGATGTTGTTATGGCGGGGGTTGGTGATAACCGCACCATAACAGAAGGAATGGTTATGGCGGGGGTTGGTGATAACCGCACCATAACAGAAGGAATTGTTATGGCGGGGGTTAGTGAAGACCGCACCATAACAGAAGGACTTGTTATGGCGGGGGTCGGTATGTGGGTGTAAAAGGAAATACACCAAGCTATGCAATTAGTCAACTCTGAATTGTAAATTATGATTAAAACGAAAATGTAATTTCTGAAATGTTATTATGAAATCAATTTGTCTATTTTGTCTAAATGCCTTAAAACTCGTATGTGGTAAAAGTAATGAAATATTTGTTGATAATAAAATGTAATGAGAACTGAGATTTGAGAATATTGTGATTTTAAGGTAACACACGAGGAGGTGTGATTCGTCAGGAAGGCCGTGTCGGATCAAATAAAACGGGGCCTACTTGGTTCCTTTTGGTCACAGAATGTGAAGCGGGGCCTTCTTTAATGTGAAGCAGGGCCTTCATTAATGTGAAGCAGGGCCTTCTTTAATGTGAAGCAGGGCCTTCATTAATGTGAAGCAGGGCCTTCTTTATTGTGAAGCAGGGCCTATTGAAAAAGGGAGTTAGAAATTGAGTGAAAGCATGGCAGAGCAGGACAGATATAGACTGCTGCCAGGTGAGGTCTGTTCGTTAAGCGCTGACATACATGTTAGAAAGAGACGACTAACAATGTAGATGAATTGAGAAGAAAGTAGAAAAGTGGAAATTTTACGTTTGGAAAGTTAGTTCTAAAAGTGCTAGAAAGACGAACAGAACTTGCTGCGGAAAAAAATCAATTCAATGGAAAAGATTAACGACTCTCCGACATATACTTGGTGCATAAATCTTTCAATTGAGTTTTGAACATAGGCGGAAAATTTTTAATTAGCTTTTCCATAACAAATTATCTCTTTCTTCGTTAGTTCCTTTTATCATATTATAATTATTTATGGTTTCGAATTTAATTTTATTTAAATTTACAATTCTATTACTATTTGTTGTGTTTATAATACGGACATAAGTGTTTTTGGGGTTGGATATCGTATTTGCGATATAAATACCTTTCTCAATTTCTTGGTTTAGTATCAGAATTTGATTTTCTATTGAGGGGATCTGTATTTCACGGATAACTTCGGAACGAGCTGGGAGTACTGTTGCATTATTTTCACAAGTATATTTTAGTTAAATTGGATAGTTTAAGTTATTTGGGCGAGGAATCAGTGAGTCGCCACTCTGAGTGAGATCTAGGTTGCAATTATGTCGTTTCATGAAATCTAAACCTAGTATGGCATCACTAGGTATTGGGAAATTTTGCTCGGCTAAATAGAAGTCGTGCAGAATTATATATTTACCTGTAGTGAGTTCTATTACGGCTAAGCCTTTGGAAGAAATTGTACCTTCTCCGATTCCCGATATTTGAGTATGAATATTATTATTAATATGTTCAAACTGATCTATGTTCTCTTTAAATATAGATATGTCTGCACCAGTATCAAGCTACAGAGTATATGGTTTACCTGTCCTTTCATTGTTAACTTTTACAAAGATACTTAGGTTGAGGTTGATTGTTTTTATTGAGCTGGTTGACGGCTCTAAACATCTGAAGGGTTCTGCTGGTTTTCCGAATTGCTTTGGGCAGCTCGGGCATTGTTGTTATTGTTTCTGTCACCGTTGTTGTTTCCCCCACGGCTATTTCCGCCGCGGTTGTTTCCATTACGGTTGTTATTTCTATAATAATTATTATTTTGGATATAATTATTATTATTATTATTACGGTTATAACCATTGTTTTGGTTATTTCCGTTGCTCTGGTAATATCCTCTATTATTGCTTCTACCGGGATAATTATTTTGTATAATTATTACCGCGATAGCTGTTTCCTCTTCTGGTATACAATATTGTGTTGGGATTGCCCGCCATTTCAGTACTACATTGTATGTACTTAGTGACGGCTTCATTCATGTTAGTGAAGTTTCCTGCCTCCAATATTGTTTTGAGTCGGACATGTTCACAATTTTTAACCATTGTGGTGATGGCTTCCTTTGTGCTGAATTTATCAGCGTGTTCGGCCGAAAGGCCTTCGTCAATATACGAAGCTTCAAGGAGCTTTCGTAAGTTGTCCACTTCCGTCGTGAATTTTTCGGCTGTTTTGCCTTTCTGGACGGGTTTTGCCATTTTCGCTTTGATTACGAAATTTCTTTGATGAATGCCCTTTGGGCAACAGCTTCGTCAGCCATTGTGGTTGGTTTAACTTCTACAATGCTGTCGTTATTGTCCGAGTCGGATAGGTCCTGATCTGATGTTTCAGATTGGATTAGGACCGCATTGGATTGTGAGGTTATTTATGTCTTTTTCCTCTATTTATGGATCCGGGGTTATCAATCTCTGCTGGCTCGAGAGCTGGCGAATCTGATGATTCCGGCTTGTCTGCAGTTTCTACTGTCAATGGTGTATTTAATATAGTTGGCACTGAAATGGCCAAATTATATCTTAGCTTTATGTATATTAAGTTCTGTCTTAATTTTAGCAAGAATTTAGATTCTCTAGACCATTTGGCTTTGTCTAGCCGGTCTCTCTGTTCATGTATTAGTATACGCGCTGTGTTGAAGCGGTCTACTAAAATTTCGGCATGCTTATTCACAGTATTTTGCTGTGCTAGCCGAGTCCTTGATAAAGACTTATAGGATTTGTCAAAATCAATCTTAAGGTTATTTAGTTCTTTGTAAAGCTCATCCCATTCCATTATTTAATGGAATTTCGTTTGGAACATTAATCGAATGTAGTCCCAGAATTAAGCAAGTGGAATGGCTCTTTTTACTAACCTCTTTTAAACAACAATAGCTAACTCTCCTGCATAGAAATATATGAAATGGTCAGGCTGGTGGGACACATATGACCCGAAATCTGTACCTACAATGCAATGCCATTTGCCTTTGAATTTTGAATCAAACTCAGTTTTGATATGCTTTGCTATATCTACTTCCATATCGTACTTTTCGATAGCCTGTGTTGCGCATTCAATGGCGCTCTTCTGCATTTCCTGACTCTTGTCAGTATGCCGAATATCGGCCTCGCTATTGGACATTTTGCTGATTGTAAGATATACCTGATTTTAGTTTGGTTATGTGTATTTATTTGATTCAAGGATAATTATCGTCATGTAAAGGATCAATTGGTTTTCTGTTTATTAGTTCTTAATATATTTCACATAGGTATGTATACAATATTGGATGGGTGTAATATGTTTCGAAACACTTTATTATCAATTACTGCCGGTGCCTCTTTATATTTTGTCCAGGTCGTTAGCCTGGCTTTTATTTATAGCCCTTCTTGATATGCATTTATTGTGGAAGATATAGGCTTTATACAAAATAAAAGCGCACATTATGGCAACTATAATTGACCATAAAATATTTGTTAGATTCGAGTTGTGAAGAGGGGCGCTTGTGCCGCCAAAAGATGTCCAGAAGCGAAAGTTGTTGGTCGAAAGGTCCCACGGCGCAAACGGGGGGTGCCCGCGTCAGGGCGAAAGAAACAAGTCGGGGGCGTCGTGGGTATAAGTCAAAGGCGCATGTATTTGACTCAGCGTCATACATAGAACTAAAAACTAAGTTAACATAAGGGCCGCGCTCCCGACCGATAAGCTCAGCTTAACAGTGCGGGAGCGGCCCGAGTGGCGGAAGCGGGCCAGCCATCCCCAGCTCACCTCGCAGTGAGCGCCGATCGGGAATGCCGAGGAGCGGAGAGCGGGAGAACATAGGTTCGCTCGTATGTCGGTGCACGTAGGGCAGAGGCGGCGGAGGAGAGCCTCCCGGCATGAACATTCTCCCCCCCCTTGCAATCACTCGGGTTGCAAAAAACCCTTTTATGGCTAATGGCAGGCGGAGCAGATGGTTCCTCTGTTGATTCCGTGACGCTGAAGTGGCTGCAGATTTCCGGACAGCGGCGGAAAGTGGCGGAAAGTGGCGGACGAAGCGGCTGACACGTTCCGTGGTGATCATGTCTTGCCGCAATCCCCTCGCTGTCGCGCTCCGTCAGGTGAATTCCACCGCAGACTCGGCCACGGTAGGACTAGGTACCTCGAGTACATCTGCTCTTCGGTGCGATGGCGCTGCGTGGGCGTGGTGGTGTAAATTGCTGGCAGAATATGACGGAGAAAAAAAAAATGGAATCAGTACTGATGCGAAATAGAAGTTGGAACTACGATAAGAGCTACAAGACGGCACAGCAAATAGGAACATTGGAATGGAAGGGTGCCTGATTATTGCGGGCAGGCTCGGCGTTGGTAGGACCAAGTACCTCGGGTACACCTACCCTCCAGAGCGGACGGTGTGCACGCGAGTGAAGACCGCGGTTCGGATCTGAATGGGGCTTGTTGCTGCAACCGGGTTGCGTGCCCTGGACTTTCGTGCGCATGCAGGAGCGTGTGGTGATGCTGATTGCACTTTTTGCATCGATCCCCACTGCGGCACGTTCCCTCAGTATGTTCGTGGGCCAAACAATTGGAGCAGTACTGATGTTTGATAACTAGCTGAAATCGTTTCTCAGCGCTAAGCCTCCGAAAACGTAGGCATTTCCGAAGGGGATGGTTCCCTTGGCAGACTCGGCATGGGTAGGATCGAATACCTCGGGAGTGTCTGCCTTCAACGGAAGCCCCACTATGGTTGGTAGGACAGTTCCTTAATGAACCGTTTGACGCGAAGGAAGTGCGTGTGGAAAACACCCACACGCCGTTAGTGGGCGCCGTTGACACTGGGCCTGTAAGTACCCAGCCAAAAATTGTTTCCTGGGCCAGAAGAGAGCCCAACATGTTGGTCCTAACTCCGCCCAGAAGCACAGACGGAAGAATGTCAGCTCCTATCAGAACATCAATTTCGGAGCTCTCGAAAAACGTTGGATCTGCTAAGGGGAGATCCGGAAGTTCCCTTAGAAGATCTCTCGGAACGGGGTGGGACGGAAGTTGTCCGGACAGTTGAGGAGGGACATAGGCCTGCGCTTCTAACTGTATCCCGGGTCTGGAGAGAACTCGTATGGAGAACTTGCAGCGCTTCGTGGAGTGCCCGGCAACTGTTTGATTGATACCGGAAACTTCAGTCTGGACTGTATCAAATGGAAGTAAAATTCGATTGAAGAGCCGCTCAGATATGAGCGTAGCCTCGGACCCTGAATCGATCAGAGCACGAGCTTGGAAGTCGCGACCCAGATGACTTATATTAATAATCGCTGTTCCGAGCAGTACAGCTCTTGACCCCCAGTACAGCTCCGACCGTGGCGGAACTTGCCCGGAGCCATTGGGCTTGACGTCGTCGATGGCCTCCAGAGTGCGATGCCGCTCTGTCAGGAAGTTATCCAACTCCTTCCATGTTGGAATTTCGGACTTATTGTGTACGGATTGCTCCCACATGGAAAGTGTGAGTTTGGGGAGCTTTGAGGAAATCATAAACACCAGCAGACAGTCCCAACCCTCAACATTGATAGAGGACATCTCTAGAGCTGTCTGACAACTCTGAATGGTGGCTTGGAGCTCCTTCAGCGCGACTCCAGACTCTTGAGGAACAGCCTGGATGTTGAAAAGGATCTTTAACTGGCTGTTGACCAAGAGCCGCCGGTTCTCAAAGCGGTCAGTGAGGCTTTGCCACGCCGCGACAAACCCCTCATGGGTAAGCGGAGCCTTAGAAACAATGGCGTGTGCGTCACCACTTGTTTTGAATAGCAAGTGGAACAACTTTTCTACCGGGGTGAGCCGCGAGTTCTGGATCTAAATGGCCGTGACCAAGTCTCCGAAGGTGGGCCACCGAAGATAATCACCCGCAAAGACCTCGGTATCCACTGGCGGTAACCGGCAGCCTGTCGACGGGGGCGTGAGAACATTGACGGAAGTCTGAGTAGATTGAGAGGCAATTTTTTGCCGAAGCTGGGCAGTACACCTCGAATAGACGGAGTAACAGTAGCTGTACTTTGATTCCAGCACTGTCGAGGTGGCCGTATTATCGTCGGAGACGGCTAGCAAGTCGGAGCAGCTCTCGTAGGTCTTTTCTACCTTCTCCCACAGGGCCCGAATTTGGTCCCGATGGACTTCCAACATGTACTGGGAGCATTCCGTTTCTGGGGCGCCCGGAGTATTTATGTTGGTCTCAAATTGACTGATCCGATCTGTTGTGGCGATGAACTTTTTCAGTGCCACGTCGACCGCACTTTGAGCCATTCTTGCCACGGAGCGGGTCTGCCTTTGTGAAGGACCGGGGGTTTTATCGACGGATTCGTCGCTCTTTGCCCTTGGAATGGCACTGCTAGCCCTAGGCTTTAGAAAAGGCGCCCGCGGAGATGCGGATTTAGATCTGTCCAGACGAATGGATGGGATAGGACGCGGGCTCTTGTCTTCTCCCGTAGGCATTCTCAGAATAGAGCTCGCTGGTCAGCGCTTGTCGACTGACTTGCGCAATTAGTGCCTCGTACGAAGCGGTGGCCGGTCACACTAATGTGCTGAGAATGGCGAGATCGCGGATGCATGCTTACAAGGACTCGTTGGCAACTCGGCGCAGACGTCGAAAGACCAGTCGTGTGCGGCACGAACCGTATGTGGAGGGCAAAAAAACCGTAGGAACCCAAAAAAAACAAAAAAAAAACCAAAAGACAAAGCGGTTTGGTGTGATTGCAGGCGGATGGTGCCTGATGCGGAGTAGAGACAGTGTTGGAGACACGGAAAATAAAAAAGTATCGGAAAGTCCGTGGTCGTTAAGAAAAAAGTGGATGACAATCAATGTGTGTACAATTATGTATGTATAGAAATATATGACACGTACGTATATATTGTATCCTCAACTAACTCGGATTTAGAGGGGCCTTCGAATAGCTGAATTTTTGTTTTTCGCAATAATAATAATTGTTTAAGTGTTTATAGGTATAATTGAACCCTCAATTATTTTTCGAAATTAAATGTTGCGGAGCCGGAAAGGTGGAATTGACCTTGGCTTGAATTTGGCACAAAAAAAAAAATAAATAAATAAATAAATATCTAATAATAATTAACCTTCTTTTCTGACTAATTATTGTCGGATTTAATTATTCTGGAGCCGGGTAGGTGGAATTGCAAACTTGGCTTCTTGTTCGGATGGAAAACTAATAAATAAATAATTAATAATTTTCTAATTTAATTATTATGTGGCCGGAAAAGTGGAATAAAAACTTCGGCTGGTTCCCGATCGAAAAATGAATAACTAAATACTTTGTAGTATTTGCTCCACTAAATTGGTTTTAAATTCAAATTTAAAAAACTCTGCGTGGTGTTGTGGTAGCGGGAAAAAAGTTCACTGGGTTATGCCGACGGCAACGCAGTGCGTAAGTCACCAAAGGCAAAAAATAATAAAACAGCAACCCCACAAAAAAAAAACTCACGGAGCTGCGGCGGCTGAGTTAAAGTTTTTTTGGAACACGGATTTTAAGTGAATATAATTCGTAGGTTTAATATTAGCTTTATTTATTTCTGAAGTCGGAGGCAGAAAATATATGGGAATATATATGAGCATTTATTCTATACGGAGATATGTATATGCATATGTGTTAATTTCTGAAATCGGAGGCAGAAAATATATTGGAATATATGTATGTATGTATGTATGTATGGGCATGCATTCACAGCGGAGCGGTCATAAGTGGACTGTATATATGTATGTATGTAACTGGGGGTTATGCGGTGAAAAAATGACACTGATTGGAACAAAAAAAAAAATATTGCGACAGCGGCGGACTGTTCGGCGAATTTGGAAATTTGCGGAACTAATGCACACCGGCTGGCCAATATTAATTATGCCTTTTTTATTCACCGCACAATTTCACTGTTCACTGTTTGCGAATCTTTCGCGGATTAATTGCACTAAAAAAATATATATATATGTGCGCAATTGTCATGTGTGTATATGTGTATGTATGTATGGATGCACATATGCCTCGACCGCCGGCAAGCGATTGGATAACGGGGAGACCGAAAACGGCGAGGAATATGGCGCACACAAAACGGAGACGGATGGAAAATTTTTCCGATATTGAAGGCGAAGTAGAATAGAAAAAATGAATAATAGAAATTACTGCCGTTGTGTCGAAAAAACTCAGACTTGGAGCTGACACGGAAGGAAAAACAAATCTTACAGCAGTGTGAACGAAATGTAATGTTCGGACCACTGCTGAAGACCGGCAGCGAGACGAAGACGGAGAAATGTCGTACTTATCTTTTTGGCGCACCAATGCCGGGAACTGCTGGTAGAGAATCCACAAAAAAAATCCGGCTCGAAGGACCAAAATGTGAAGAGGGGCGCTTGTGCCGCCAAAAGATGTCCAGAAGCGAAAGTTGTTGGTCGAAAGGTCACACGGCGCAAACGGGGGGTGCCCGCGTCAGGGCGAAAGAAACAAGTCGGGGGCGTCGTGGGTATAAGTCAAAGGCGCATGTATTTGACTCAGCGTCATACATAGAACTAAAAACTAAGTTAACATAAGGGCCGCGCTCCCGACCGATAAGCTCAGCTTAACAGTGCGGGAGCGGCCCGAGTGGCGGAAGCGGGCCAGCCATTCCCAGCTCACCTCGCAGTGAGCGCCGATCGGGAATGCCGAGAATGAGAGCGGGAGAACATAGGTTCGCTCGTATGTCGGTGCACGGAGGGCAGAGGCGGCGGAGGAGAGCCTCCCGGCATGAACACGAGTCAACAGTGCTCGATTCAATTTTATTAATTACGTTTGCAGTGGAGTCCACTGACTTTGTTTCGATAATGGCCATGTTTGCGTTTATTTCTTCTAATTTTATGCCATTAACATATGGCTTATATTTATAATTTATTGTCCAATCATTGGACATATCAAATAGTAAGATTTATATTAACAAAAAGATACCTGCCTAGTTTTTGCATGGCTTTACAGGCCAAGCTCTAATCGGCAGAAAAGGTTCCGCTCATTTTTACAAAATATTTTATTTTAATATTTGCATCGCAGTGCAATCAAAAAAATTATGCAACGCAGTGCATGGGTTATTTTTATTTTTCCTGCAAGGATCAGCAAGGATGGTTCCTCCTGCTCGACTTCCTTCTCCGTCAGCTGGTCGTCGCCGGTTTGGCTACGCTGACGTTCCCTCGAAGGCGCAGGCGGCGGTCCTGGCTATTTTCCTGAGCGGGTCTTCATCTTCATGCATGCATAGTTGCATGCAGCAGAGTAGAGGGGTCCGGGGCAGTCTGTCGGTCAAACTTCTGGTCTTCTTGGCAGTGGCTTTGGGGTAATTTGTTGCGTTGTTAGTATTTGATTTACAATTTGTATTTTCTTTTTTGAGTAAGTTGTGCTTTTTTGGGTTATATTTTGGAGTGTTTCTTTCAGATATTCTAGCTCATTATTTAGTTTCTGCGCCGTCGACCACGCGGGCGGAGTTTTTTGAGCGAAAAGTAGCCACTTTATGCGGGCTATTCTATTTTTTATCTTATTTTTTTGACCTCCCATTGCACACTCTACTGACTCAGACGTGTTTCTATATATCCTCCTTGCTCCTTTAGATTGCTTGCACCTTCGTCACGGTCGCCATGTAAAGATTGATCCCATCAGTTTCCATCAGAATTTCCCGCTCCAAGTAATAATGTATAAATTCAGTTGTTGAAGTTTTGTTATAGTTTCATTTGTATCTTTAATTGGTTCTTGTCTTATGGATATAAGCTTAAGACTCAGGAAGTCTAATTCTTAAAGCTGCGCTGTCAACAGCGGCAGCGGAGAGACGATTATATATATGATATTCTTAAATACATAGCTATGCTCGCTTAAGCTGAACGCGGAGGTATATACACATATACATATACATTGGTCCGCTCGTGTTGCAATTATGCTGACACTTGCATTCTTCTTGTGCGAGCCAATGTATAAGTTGGGTGATGGCTGGGTTTATGACCGGCAATTTATATTGCGTAAACACTGCAACAAAGTGTTACAGTGTGAACCCTTTAAATACCATGGGTATTCGATATATGTGCATACTACAGTGCAGAACGGAACGAATGAATGAATGAAAAATAGAATGTAGGATTGGCAGTCGTATTTTATAACAGATCAGTTGTTCTGTTCTATAAAATTTTTTTTAGTGTTAAAAAGCGTGAAATATGCGCAAGTAAGAGTAGAGATTGAGCATCAGGAGAAGAAGGTCGCGTGTGTCTCACAGATATTAAAGTGTAAAAAACTGTATCAAAACTGTATTCATCGAAGAATAAATTGTGTCTAATTATTTAATGAATTCACGGAAGCCTTTCTCTACAATTTTGGGGGCTCAACCGGGATCACTCCACAAACGTGCCAATTTGAGTGTGATACGCGGCCAAACAACCATCAAGTTTTTGTGCTAAGAATCCATCGATCGCAGTCTAATAATTAAAACTAAACTGAGAAACTAAAAAGCTATAAAACTGAAGTGATTACGAGAAAGAGAGACAAAAAACCATCCAGAAGAGCTGATAATTTTCATATTGCTCAATATCACCAAGTTTTGCAAAGTATTGTGAAATTCTGCAACTACAAAACTACAAAATTTATTGTGCATTTTGCCAACTTGACCAGGAGCAGAACTTGGAAACGTAAAATCTGGAGGAGATTACGACGGAGCAGATTTCCAGAGAGGGTTATTGAGACGAGGCGGCAAAGTGACGCCACTGGAGTTAAAGGGGGTATTGAAGGCGCGATTGAAGGCGTGATTGAAGGCGATATTGAAGACGACGTTGAAAAGCAGTTCGACAAGCAGAGAAGACAACGGCCGCAGCTTTTAGTTCAACGATTTACTAGGGACGAATTAATTAATTTAATTTTATTAAGTTCTTATCCTAGCTCAACAAGTTTACACTTATAATTATAGCACTAGTCACATGAATTGAGAAACATATTTACCTACATAGACTTATAAATATTACTTAATTTTAAGAAATTAAGTCGGAGCAGCTCTCGTAGGTCTTTTCTACCTTCTCCCACAGGGCCCGAATTTGGTCCCGATGGACTTCCAACATGTACTGGGAGCATTCCGTTTCTGGGGCGCCCGGAGTATTTATGTTGGTCTCAAATTGACTGATCCGATCTGTTGTGGCGATGAACTTTTTCAGTGCCACGTCGACCGCACTTTGAGCCATTCTTGCCACGGAGCGGGTCTGCCTTTGTGAAGGACCGGGGGTTTTATCGACGGATTCGTCGCTCTTTGCCCTTGGAATGGCACTGCTAGCCCTAGGCTTTAGAAAAGGCGCCCGCGGAGATGCGGATTTAGATCTGTCCAGACGAATGGATGGGATAGGACGCGGGCTCTTGTCTTCTCCCGTAGGCATTCTCAGAATAGAGCTCGCTGGTCAGCGCTTGTCGACTGACTTGCGCAATTAGTGCCTCGTACGAAGCGGTGGCCGGTCACACTAATGTGCTGAGAATGGCGAGATCGCGGATGCATGCTTACAAGGACTCGTTGGCAACTCGGCGCAGACGTCGAAAGACCAGTCGTGTGCGGCACGAACCGTATGTAAAGGGCAAAGAAACCGTAGGAACCCAAAAAAAAAAAAAAAAAAAAAAACCAAAAGACAAAGCGGTTTGGTGTGATTGCAGGCGGATGGTGCCTGATGCGGAGTAGAGACAGTGTTGGAGACACGGAAAATAAAAAAGTATCGGAAAGTCCGTGGTCGT
This sequence comes from Drosophila birchii, assembly GCA_035046345.1. Taxonomy (NCBI): domain Eukaryota; kingdom Metazoa; phylum Arthropoda; class Insecta; order Diptera; family Drosophilidae; genus Drosophila; species Drosophila birchii. Next base: position 77,784 of record JAWNOA010000057.1, read on the forward strand.
TCAGAAAAAAGTGGATGACAATCAATGTGTGTACAATTATGTATGTATAGAAATATATGACACGTACGTATATATTGTATCCTCAACTAACTCAGATTTAGAGGGGCCTTCGAACAGCTGAATTTTTGTTTTTCGCAATAATAATAATTGTTTAAGTGTTTATAGGTATAATTGAACCCTCAATTCTTTTTCGAAATTAAATGTTGCGGAGCCGGAAAGGTGGAATTGACCTTGGCTTGAATTTGGCACAAAAAAAAAATAAATAAATAAATAAATACCTAATAATAATTAACCTTCTTTTCTGACTAATTATTGTCGGATTTAATTATTGTAGAGCCGGGTAGGTGGAATTGCAAACTTGGCTTCTTGTTCGGATGGAAAACTAATAAATAAATAATTAATAATTTTCTAATTTATTATTATGTGGCCGGAAACGTGGAATAAAACTTCGGCTTCTTCCCGATCGCAAAAATTAATAATTAAATGCGTTGTGGTATTTGCTCCACTAAATTGGTTTTAAATTCAAATTTAAAAAACTCTGCGTGGTGTTGTGGTTGTAGCGGGAAAAAAGTTCACTGGGTTACGCCGACGGCAACGCAGTGCGTAAGTCACCAAAGGCAAAAAATAATAAAACAGCAACCCCACAAAAAAAAAACTCACGGCGCTGCGGCGGCTGAGTTAAAGTTTTTTTGGAACACGGATTTTAGTGAATATAATTCGTAGGTTTAATATTAGCTTTATTTATTTCTGAAGTCGGAGGCAGAAAATATATGGGAATATATATGAGCATTTATTCTATACGGAGATATGTATATGCATATGTGTTAATTTCTGAAATCGGAGGCAGAAAATATATTGGAATATATGTATGTATGTATGTATGTATGGGCATGCATTCACAGCGGAGCGGTCATAAGTGGACTGTATATATGTATGTATGTAACTGGGGGAACGGAGTGTTATGCGGTGAAAAAATGACACTGATTGGAACAAAAAAAAAAATATTGCGACAGCGGCGGACTGTTCGGCGAATTTGGAAATTTGCGGAACTAATGCACACCGGCTGGCCAATATTAATTATGCCTTTTTTATTCACCGCACAATTTCACTGTTCACTGCTTGCGAATCTTTCGCGGATTAATTGCACTAAAAAAATATATATATATGTGCGCAATTGTCATGTGTGTATATGTGTATGTATGTATGGATGCACATATGCCTCGACCGCCGGCAAGCGATTGGATAACGGGGAGACCGAAAACGGCGAGGAATATGGCGCACACAAAACGGAGACGGATGGAAAATTTTTCCGAGATTGAAGGCGAAGTAGAATAGAAAAAATGAATAATAGAAATTACTGCCGTTGTGTCGAAAAAACTCAGACTTGGAGCTGACACGGAAGGAAAAACAAATCTTACAGCAGTGTGAACGAAATGTAATGTTCGGACCACTGCTGAAAACCGGCAGCGAGACGAAGACGGAGAAATGTCGTACTTATCTTTTTGGCGCACCAATGCCGGGAACTGCTGGTAGAGAATCCACAAAAAAAATCCGGCTCGAAGGACCAAAATGTGAAGAGGGGCGCTTGTGCCGCCAAAAGATGTCCAGAAGCGAAAGTTGTTGGTCGAAAGGTCACACGGCGCAAACGGGGGGTGCCCGCGTCAGGGCGAAAGAAACAAGTCGGGGGCGTCGTGGGTATAAGTCAAAGGCGCATGTATTTGACTCAGCGTCATACATAGAACTAAAAACTAAGTTAACATAAGGGCCGCGCTCCCGACCGATAAGCTCAGCTTAACAGTGCGGGAGCGGCCCGAGTGGCGGAAGCGGGCCAGCCATTCCCAGCTCACCTCGCAGTGAGCGCCGATCGGGAATGCCGAGAATGAGAGCGGGAGAACATAGGTTCGCTCGTATGTCGGTGCACGGAGGGCAGAGGCGGCGGAGGAGAGCCTCCCGGCATGAACACGAGTCAACAGTGCTCGATTCAATTTTATTAATTACGTTTGCAGTGGAGTCCACTGACTTTGTTTCGATAATGGCCATGTTTGCGTTTATTTCTTCTAATTTTATGCCATTAACATATGGCTTATATTTATAATTTATTGTCCAATCATTGGACATATCAAATAGTAAGATTTATATTAACAAAAAGATACCTGCCTAGTTTTTGCATGGCTTTACAGGCCAAGCTCTAATCGGCAGAAAAGGTTCCGCTCATTTTTACAAAATATTTTATTTTAATATTTGCATCGCAGTGCAATCAAAAAAATTATGCAACGCAGTGCATGGGTTATTTTTATTTTTCCTGCAAGGATCAGCAAGGATGGTTCCTCCTGCTCGACTTCCTTCTCCGTCAGCTGGTCGTCGCCGGTTTGGCTACGCTGACGTTCCCTCGAAGGCGCAGGCGGCGGTCCTGGCTATTTTCCTGAGCGGGTCTTCATCTTCATGCATGCATAGTTGCATGCAGCAGAGTAGAGGGGTCCGGGGCAGTCTGTCGGTCAAACTTCTGGTCTTCTTGGCAGTGGCTTTGGGGTAATTTGTTGCGTTGTTAGTATTTGATTTACAATTTGTATTTTCTTTTTTGAGTAAGTTGTGCTTTTTTGGGTTATATTTTGGAGTGTTTCTTTCAGATATTCTAGCTCATTATTTAGTTTCTGCGCCGTCGACCACGCGGGCGGAGTTTTTTGAGCGAAAAGTAGCCACTTTATGCGGGCTATTCTATTTTTTATCTTATTTTTTTGACCTCCCATTGCACACTCTACTGACTCAGACGTGTTTCTATATATCCTCCTTGCTCCTTTAGATTGCTTGCACCTTCGTCACGGTCGCCATGTAAAGATTGATCCCATCAGTTTCCATCAGAATTTCCCGCTCCAAGTAATAATGTATAAATTCAGTTGTTGAAGTTTTGTTATAGTTTCATTTGTATCTTTAATTGGTTCTTGTCTTATGGATATAAGCTTAAGACTCAGGAAGTCTAATTCTTAAAGCTGCGCTGCGCTGCGATTATATATATGATATTCTTAAATACATAGCTATGCTCGCTTAAGCTGAACGCGGAGGTATATACACATATACATATACATTGGTCCGCTCGTGTTGCAATTATGCTGACACTTGCATTCTTCTTGTGCGAGCCAATGTATAAGTTGGGTGATGGCTGGGTTTATGACCGGCAATTTATATTGCGTAAACACTGCAACAAAGTGTTACAGTGTGAACCCTTTAAATACCATGGGTATTCGATATATGTGCATACTACAGTGCAGAACGGAACGAATGAATGAATGAAAAATAGAATGTAGGATTGGCAGTCGTATTTTATAACAGATCAGTTGTTCTGTTCTATAAAATTTTTTTTAGTGTTAAAAAGCGTGAAATATGCGCAAGTAAGAGTAGAGATTGAGCATCAGGAGAAGAAGGTCGCGTGTGTCTCACAGATATTAAAGTGTAAAAAACTGTATCAAAACTGTATTCATCGAAGAATAAATTGTGTCTAATTATTTAATGAATTCACGGAAGCCTTTCTCTACAATTTTGGGGGCTCAACCGGGATCACTCCACAAACGTGCCAATTTGAGTGTGATACGCGGCCAAACAACCATCAAGTTTTTGTGCTAAGAATCCATCGATCGCAGTCTAATAATTAAAACTAAACTGAGAAACTAAAAAGCTATAAAACTGAAGTGATTACGAGAAAGAGAGACAAAAAACCATCCAGAAGAGCTGATAATTTTCATATTGCTCAATATCACCAAGTTTTGCAAAGTATTGTGAAATTCTGCAACTACAAAACTACAAAATTTATTGTGCATTTTGCCAACTTGACCAGGAGCAGAACTTGGAAACGTAAAATCTGGAGGAGATTACGACGGAGCAGATTTCCAGAGAGGGTTATTGAGACGAGGCGGCAAAGTGACGCCACTGGAGTTAAAGGGGGTATTGAAGGCGCGATTGAAGGCGTGATTGAAGGCGATATTGAAGACGACGTTGAAAAGCAGTTCGACAAGCAGAGAAGACAACGGTCGCAGCTTTTAGTTCAACGATTTACTAGGGACGAATTAATTAATTTAATTTTATTAAGTTCTTATCCTAGCTCAACAAGTTTACACTTATAATTATAGCACTAGTCACATGAATTGAGAAACATATTTACCTACATAGACTTATAAATATTACTTAATTTTAAGAAATTAAGTCGGAGCAGCTCTCGTAGGTCTTTTCTACCTTCTCCCACAGGGCCCGAATTTGGTCCCGATGGACTTCCAACATGTACTGGGAGCATTCCGTTTCTGGGGCGCCCGGAGTATTTATGTTGGTCTCAAATTGACTGATCCGATCTGTTGTGGCGATGAACTTTTTCAGTGCCACGTCGACCGCACTTTGAGCCATTCTTGCCACGGAGCGGGTCTGCCTTTGTGAAGGACCGGGGGTTTTATCGACGGATTCGTCGCTCTTTGCCCTTGGAATGGCACTGCTAGCCCTAGGCTTTAGAAAAGGCGCCCGCGGAGATGCGGATTTAGATCTGTCCAGACGAATGGATGGGATAGGACGCGGGCTCTTGTCTTCTCCCGTAGGCATTCTCAGAATAGAGCTCGCTGGTCAGCGCTTGTCGACTGACTTGCGCAATTAGTGCCTCGTACGAAGCGGTGGCCGGTCACACTAATGTGCTGAGAATGGCGAGATCGCGGATGCATGCTTACAAGGACTCGTTGGCAACTCGGCGCAGACGTCGAAAGACCAGTCGTGTGCGGCACGAACCGTATGTGGAGGGCAAAGAAACCGTAGGAACCCAAAAAAAAAAAAAAAAAAAACCAAAAGACAAAGCGGTTTGGTGTGATTGCAGGCGGATGGTGCCTGATGCGGAGTAGAGACAGTGTTGGAGACACGGAAAATAAAAAAGTATCGGAAAGTCCGTGGTCGTTCAGAAAAAAGTGGATGACAATCAATGTGTGTACAATTATGTATGTATAGAAATATATGACACGTACGTATATATTGTATCCTCAACTAACTCGGATTTAGAGGGGCCTTCGAACAGCTGAATTTTTGTTTTTCGCAATAATAATAATTGTTTAAGTGTTTATAGGTATAATTGAACCCTCAATTCTTTTTCGAAATTAAATGTTGCGGAGCCGGAAAGGTGGAATTGACCTTGGCTTGAATTTGGCACAAAAAAAAATAAATAAATAAATAAATACCTAATAATAATTAACCTTCTTTTCTGACTAATTATTGTCGGATTTAATTATTCTAGAGCCGGGTAGGTGGAATTGCAAACTTGGCTTCTTGTTCGGATGGAAAACTAATAAATAAATAATTAATAATTTTCTAATTTATTATTATGTGGCCGGAAAAGTGGAATAAAAACTTCGGCTGCTTCCCGATCGAAAAATGAATAACTAAATACTTTGTAGTATTTGCTCCACTAAATTATTTTTAAGTTTACTTAGCCGGACGGATGGAATTAAAAATTAATAATTTTTGAATTTAATTATTATGTGGCCGGAAACGTGGAATAAAACTTCGGCTTCTTCCCGATCGCAAAAATTAATAATTAAATGCGTTGTGGTATTTGCTCCACTAAATTGGTTTTAAATTCAAATTTAAAAAACTCTGCGTGGTGTTGTGGTTGTAGCGGGAAAAAAGTTCACTGGGTTACGCCGACGGCAACGCAGTGCGTAAGTCACCAAAGGCAAAAAATAATAAAACAGCAACCCCACAAAAAAAAAACTCACGGCGCTGCGGCGGCTGAGTTAAAGTTTTTTTGGAACACGGATTTTAAGTGAATATAATTCGTAGGTTTAATATTAGCTTTATTTATTTCTGAAGTCGGAGGCAGAAAATATATGGGAATATATATGAGCATTTATTCTATACGGAGATATGTATATGCATATGTGTTAATTTCTGAAATCGGAGGCAGAAAATATATTGGAATATATGTATGTATGTATGTATGTATGGGCATGCATTCACAGCGGAGCGGTCATAAGTGGACTGTATATATGTATGTATGTAACTGGGGGAACGGAGTGTTATGCGGTGAAAAAATGACACTGATTGGAACAAAAAAAAATATTGCAACAGCGGCGGACTGTTCGGCGAATTTGGAAATTTGCGGAACTAATGCACACCGGCTGGCCAATATTAATTATGCCTTTTTTATTCACCGCACAATTTCACTGTTCACTGTTTGCGAATCTTTCGCGGATTAATTGCACTAAAAAAATATATATATATGTGCGCAATTGTCATGTGTGTATATGTGTATGTATGTATGGATGCACATATGCCTCGACCGCCGGCAAGCGAATGGATAACGGGGAGACCGAAAACGGTGAGGAATATGGCGCACACAAAACGGAGACGGATGGAAAATTTTTCCGAGATTGAAGGCGAAGTAGAATAGAAAAAATGAATAATAGAAATTACTTCCGTGGTGTCGAAAAAACTCAGACTTGGAGCTGACACGGAAGGAAAAACAAATCTTACAGCAGTGTGAACGAAATGTAATGTTCGGACCACTGCTGAAAACCGGCAGCGAGACGAAGACGGAGAAATGTCGTACTTATCTTTTTGGCGCACCAATGCCGGGAACTGCTGGTAGAGAATCCACAAAAAAAATCCGGCTCGAAGGACCAAAATGTGAAGAGGGGCGCAGAAGCAGAAGCGAAAGTTGTTGGTCGAAAGGTCCCACGGCGCAAACGGGGGGTGCCCGCGTCAGGGCGAAAGAAACAAGTCGGGGGCGTCGTGGGTATAAGTCAAAAGCACATGTATTTGACTCAGCGTCATACATAGAACTAAAAACTAAGTTAACATAAGGGCCGCGCTCCCGACCGATAAGCTCAGCTTAACAGTGCGGGAGCGGCCCGAGTGGCGGAAGCGGGCCAGCCATTCCCAGCTCACCTCGCAGTGAGCGCCGATCGGGAATGCCGAGAATGAGAGCGGGAGAACATAGGTTCGCTCGTATGTCGGTGCACGGAGGGCAGAGGCGGCGGAGGAGAGCCTCCCGGCATGAACACGAGTCAACAGTGCTCGATTCAATTTTATTAATTACGTTTGCAGTGGAGTCCACTGACTTTGTTTCGATAATGGCCATGTTTGCGTTTATTTCTTCTAATTTTATGCCATTAACATATGGCTTATATTTATAATTTATTGTCCAATCATTGGACATATCAAATAGTAAGATTTATATTAACAAAAAGATACCTGCCTAGTTTTTGCATGGCTTTACAGGCCAAGCTCTAATCGGCAGAAAAGGTTCCGCTCATTTTTACAAAATATTTTATTTTAATATTTGCATCGCAGTGCAATCAAAAAAATTATGCAACGCAGTGCATGGGTTATTTTTATTTTTCCTGCAAGGATCAGCAAGGATGGTTCCTCCTGCTCGACTTCCTTCTCCGTCAGCTGGTCGTCGCCGGTTTGGCTACGCTGACGTTCCCTCGAAGGCGCAGGCGGCGGTCCTGGCTATTTTCCTGAGCGGGTCTTCATCTTCATGCATGCATAGTTGCATGCAGCAGAGTAGAGGGGTCCGGGGCAGTCTGTCGGTCAAACTTCTGGTCTTCTTGGCAGTGGCTTTGGGGTAATTTGTTGCGTTGTTAGTATTTGATTTACAATTTGTATTTTCTTTTTTGAGTAAGTTGTGCTTTTTTGGGTTATATTTTGGAGTGTTTCTTTCAGATATTCTAGCTCATTATTTAGTTTCTGCGCCGTCGACCACGCGGGCGGAGTTTTTTGAGCGAAAAGTAGCCACTTTATGCGGGCTATTCTATTTTTTATCTTATTTTTTTGACCTCCCATTGCACACTCTACTGACTCAGACGTGTTTCTATATATCCTCTTTGCTCCTTTAGATTGCTTGCACCTTCGTCACGGTCGCCATGTAAAGATTGATCCCATCAGTTTCCATCAGAATTTCTCGCTCCAAGTAATAATGTATAAATTCAGTTGTTGAAGTTTTGTATCTTTAATTGGTTCTTGTCTTATGGATATAAGCTTAAGACTCAGGAAGTCTAATTCTTAAAGCTGCGCTGTCAACAGCGGCAGCGGAGAGACGATTATATATATGATATTCTTAAATACATAGCTATGCTCGCTTAAGCTGAACGCGGAGGTATATACACATATACATATACATTGGTCCGCTCGTGTTGCAATTATGCTGACACTTGCATTCTTCTTGTGCGAGCCAATGTATAAGTTGGGTGATGGCTGGGTTTATGACCGGCAATTTATATTGCGTAAACACTGCAACAAAGTGTTACAGTGTGAACCCTTTAAATACCATGGGTATTCGATATATGTGCATGGGTATTCGATACAGTGCAGAACGGAACGAATGAATGAATGAAAAATAGAATGTAGGATTGGCAGTCGTATTTTATAACAGATCAGTTGTTCTGTTCTATAAAATTTTTTTTAGTGTTAAAAAGTGTGAAATATGCGCAGGTAAGAGTAGAGATTGAGCATCAGGAGAAGAAGGTCGCGTGTGTCTCAGAGATATTAAAGTGTAAAAAACTGTATCAAAACTGTATTCATCGAAGAATAAATTGTGTCTAATTATTTAATGAATTCACGGAAGCCTTTCTCTACAATTTTGGGGGCTCAACCGGGATCACTCCACAAACGTGCCAATTTGAGTGTGATACGCGGCCAAACAACCATCAAGTTTTTGTGCTAAGAATCCATCGATCGCAGTCTAATAATTAAAACTAAACTGAGAAACTAAAAAGCTATAAAACTGAAGTGATTACGAGAAAGAGAGACAAAAAACCATCCAGAAGAGCTGATAATTTTCATATTGCTCAATATCACCAAGTTTTGCAAATTATTGTGAAATTCTGCAACTACAAAACTACAAAATTTATTGTGCATTTTGCCAACTTGACCAGGAGCAGAACTTGGAAACGTAAAATCTGGAGGAGATTACGACGGATCAGATTTCCAGAGAGGGTTATTGAGACGAGGCGGCAAAGTGACGCCACTGGAGTTAAAGGGGGTATTGAAGGCGCGATTGAAGGCGTGATTGAAGGCGATATTGAAGACGACGTTGAAAAGCAGTTCGACAAGCAGAGAAGACAACGGTCGCAGCTTTTAGTTCAACGATTTACTAGGGACGAATTAATTAATTTAATTTTATTAAGTTCTTATCCTAGCTCAACAAGTTTACACTTATAATTATAGCACTAGTCACATGAATTGAGAAACATATTTACCTACATAGACTTATAAATATTACTTAATTTTAAGAAATTAAGTCGGAGCAGCTCTCGTAGGTCTTTTCTACCTTCTCCCACAGGGCCCGAATTTGGTCCCGATGGACTTCCAACATGTACTGGGAGCATTCCGTTTCTGGGGCGCCCGGAGTATTTATGTTGGTCTCAAATTGACTGATCCGATCTGTTGTGGCGATGAACTTTTTCAGTGCCACGTCGACCGCACTTTGAGCCATTCTTGCCACGGAGCGGGTCTGCCTTTGTGAAGGACCGGGGGTTTTATCGACGGATTCGTCGCTCTTTGCCCTTGGAATGGCACTGCTAGCCCTAGGCTTTAGAAAAGGCGCCCGCGGAGATGCGGATTTAGATCTGTCCAGACGAATGGATGGGATAGGACGCGGGCTCTTGTCTTCTCCCGTAGGCATTCTCAGAATAGAGCTCGCTGGTCAGCGCTTGTCGACTGACTTGCGCAATTAGTGCCTCGTACGAAGCGGTGGCCGGTCACACTAATGTGCTGAGAATGGCGAGATCGCGGATGCATGCTTACAAGGACTCGTTGGCAACTAGGCGCAGACGTCGAAAGACCAGTCGTGTGCGGCACGAACCGTATGTGGAGGGCAAAGAAACCGTAGGAACCCAAAAAAAAAAAAAAAAAAAAAACAAAAGACAAAGCGGTTTGGTGTGATTGCAGGCGGATGGTGCCTGATGCGGAGTAGAGACAGTGTTGGAGACACGGAAAATAAAAAAGTATCGGAAAGTCCGTGGTCGTTCAGAAAAAAGTGGATGACAATCAATGTGTGTACAATTATGTATGTATAGAAATATATGACACGTACGTATATATTGTATCCTCAACTAACTCGGATTTAGAGGGGCCTTCGAACAGCTGAATTTTTATTTTTCGCAATAATAATAATTGTTTAAGTGTTTATAGGTATAATTGAACCCTCAATTCTTTTTCGAAATTAAATGTTGCGGAGCCGGAAAGGTGGAATTGACCTTGGCTTGAATTTGGCACAAAAAAAAATAAATAAATAAATAAATACCTAATAATAATTAACCTTCTTTTCTGACTAATTATTGTCGGATTTAATTATTCTAGAGCCGGGTAGGTGGAATTGCAAACTTGGCTTCTTGTTCGGATGGAAAACTAATAAATAAATAATTAATAATTTTCTAATTTATTATTATGTGGCCGGAAAAGTGGAATAAAAACTTCGGCTGCTTCCCGATCGAAAAATGAATAACTAAATACTTTGTAGTATTTGCTCCACTAAATTATTTTTAAGTTTACTTAGCCGGACGGATGGAATTAAAAATTAATAATTTTTGAATTTAATTATTATGTGGCCGGAAACGTGGAATAAAACTTCGGCTTCTTCCCGATCGCAAAAATTAATAATTAAATGCGTTGTGGTATTTGCTCCACTAAATTGGTTTTAAATTCAAATTTAAAAAACTCTGCGTGGTGTTGTGGTTGTAGCGGGAAAAAAGTTCACTGGGTTGTGCCGCCAAAAGATGTCCAGAAGCGAAAGTTGTTGGTCGAAAGGTCCCACGACGCAAACGGGGGGGGGTGCCCGCGTCAGGGCGAAAGAAACAAGTCGGTGGCGTCGTGGGTATAAGTCAAAGGCACATGTATTTGACTCACCGTCATACAGAGAACTAAAAACTAAGTTAACATAAGGGCCGCGCTCCCGACCGATAAGCTCAGCTTAACAGTGCGGGAGCGGCCCGAGTGGCGGAAGCGGGCCAGCCATCCCCAGCTCACCTCGCAGTGAGCGCCGATCGGGAATGCCGAGGAGCGGAGAGCGGGAGAACATAGGTTCGCTCGTATGTCGGTGCACGGAGGGCAGAGGCGGCGGAGGAGAGCCTCCCGGCATGAACACGAGTCAACAGTGCTCGATTCAATTTTATTAATTACGTTTGCAGTGGAGTCCACTGACTTTGTTTCGATAATGGCCATGTTTGCGTTTATTTCTTCTAATTTTATGCCATTAACATATGGCTTATATTTATAATTTATTGTCCAATCATTGTACATATCAAATGGTAAGATTTATATTAACAAAAAGATACCTGCCTAGTTTTTGCATGGCTTTACAGGCCAAGCTCTAATCGGCAGAAAAGGTTCCGCTCATTTTTACAAAATATTTTTTTTTAATATTTGCATCGCAGTGCAATCAAAAAAATTATGCAACGCAGTGCATGGGTTATTTTTATTTTTCTGGAAGGATCAGCAAGGATGGTTCCTCCTGCTCGACTTCCTTCTCCGTCAGCTGGTCGTCGCCGGTTTGGCTACGCTGACGTTCCCTCGAAGGCGCAGGCGGCGGTCCTGGCTATTTTCCTGAGCTGGTCTTCATCTTCATGCATGCATAGTTGCATGCAGCAGAGTAGAGGAGTCCGGGGCAGTCTGTCGGTCAAACTTCTGGTCTTCTTGGCAGTGGCTTTGGGGTAATTTGTTGCGTTGTTAGTATTTGATTTACAATTTGTATTTTCTTTTATGAGTAAGTTGTGTTTTTTTGTTTTATATTTTGGAGTGTTTCTTTCAGATATTCTAGCTCATTATTTAGTTTCTGCGCCGTCGACCACGCGGGCGAAGTTTTTTGAGCGAAAAGTAGCCACTTTATGCGGGCTATTCTATTTTTTATCTTATTTTTTTGACCTCCCATTGCACACTCTACTGACTCAGACGTGTTTCTATATATCCTCCTTGCTCCTTTAGATTGCTTGCACCTTCGTCACGGTCGCCATGTAAAGATTGATCCCATCAGTTTCCATCAGAATTTCCCGCTCCAAGTAATAATGTATAAATTCAGTTGTTGAAGTTTTGTTATAGTTTCATTTGTATCTTTAATTGGTTCTTGTCTTATGGATATAAGCTTAAGACTCAGGAAGTCTAATTCTTAAAGCTGCGCTGCGCTGCGATTATATATATGATATTCTTAAATACAGAGCTATGCTCGCTTAAGCTGAACGCGGAGGTATATACACATATACATATACATTGGTCCGCTCGTGTTGCAATTATGCTGACACTTGCATTCTTCTTGTGCGAGCCAATGTATAAGTTGGGTGATGGCTGGGTTTATGACCGGCAATTTATATTGCGTAAACACTGCAACAAAGTGTTACAGTGTGAACCCTTTAAGTACAATGGGTATTCGATATATGTGCATACTACAGTGCAGAACGGAACGAATGAATGAATGAAAAATAGAATGTAGGATTGGCAGTCGTATTTTATAACAGATCAGTTGTTCTGTTTGTTCGTGAACGGTTGCAGCTTGAATCAAATCTTATTAATCGGCGCATAATGCCATCTTTATTATATTATATACTATTCCTTATGTAGAAGAAACATCTGTATAAAAATTTGGTTTTGTTGGCAATGCTGCTGCGACGGCGTCTTCTGATGAAATTATATTTAGTGTCAAATAGACTTCACAACTGAAGAGAATTAAAATTCATACAGTCCACTGAACTCGCTCTAAGTTCAGACCATATTGTTGGTCCTTCTATCCGGATTCTTGGACAGTTAGTGGAGTGCTTTGATGGTCAGGATAATTGTTTGCAATGGAACAATTAAAAGCATTCGTTAAAGGCCGTGCCAGGCTCAAGGCCAACATCACACGTTGTCTCGCATGGGCTGAGCAAGCGGAATCACCAACACAAGCAGAGATCACCACACGCAGACAACTTCTCCACGAAGTTTGGAAGGAATTCAATCAATTTGGCGACAACATTGCTCTTCACGAGGGAGTGGAGGGATACGTCGATCCGGAGATCGATAATGCGGTATACGAAGATAAGTACCTAAGGGCAAACGCAATTCTCAAGGAAAAAAGTGATGCTTTGCAATTGAATACATCTGCAAGCATTGCGAGTGGCAGCAACGTTTTGCATTCCAACGGTGACGCAATTGTTAATTTGCTACAGCAAAACCAACAACTATTTGAGCGTCTTGCTGCAAATCAGGCTAATTCGAGTACCCCGATTCATAACGGTGACGTCAGTTTGGCGAATTCAAATTCGGTACTCACGGCGAATTCTAATCTGAGCGAATTGCCGAAAATTCAAATCAAACGGTTCTCGGGCAACTACACAGAGTGGCCATCCTTTCAAGACATATATGAAAGTACAATTCACAACAAACCGCATTTGTCCAACACGCAGAAGTTTCATCACTTAAAAACACTACTCGTGGATGAGGCTGCCAACTTGGTTCGACATTTGGCAATTACGGACACAGCTTACAACACAGCTTGGGAACGACTTAAGGAAAGATACAATCGCCCACGGCACATAGTAAACTCATTTTTGGAGCAGTTTACGAGCCTACCAACTACTACAAAGGTAGATGCAACAATTCTACGGAAGGTATCAGACGGAGCAAACGAAAATGTTCGCGGATTGGATGCGGCCAAGCAAACAGGACGCGATTGCTGGATCATCTATCTGGCCCTGGAGAAACTTGACGCTGACACGCGGCGCAGGTGGATTGAGCGCAGCATGGACATAGATTCCCCCACTCTCGAGGAATTCTTCAAATTTCTCGATTCTCGCTGCGAGGAACTGGAGCTGAGTAAACGGGAGCTTGCAGGCGGCAGGGCAACTCAACATGCAGAGAAAACAAAAAGGGTCACACAATCGATGATCGCGGTCGAAAGCAATGGCTGCACCAAATGCGATGCTACCGATCACACTCTGTATAGCTGTGAGCAATTCTTGCACATGTCCGGGATGCAGAGGCGATCCTTCGTGAAGGAGAAATCACTATGCTACAACTGCTTGCGACCTGGTCATGGAGTTAGCAAGTGCAAGTCTACGTACAAATGTAGGCAATGCAAGGGAAATCATCACACACTTCTACATATTCAAGCGAATCCACAAGCTATTGGGAATATGTCGCAGGTAGCAGGCGAGGATGAGCGAGACATAAGCGCGCCCGAAATCTCTTCGGTGACGCTTAGTCATCTCGCCCAAGGAGATAACACACAATCGGTTGTATGTGCACAGGGCACTGCAAAATCTGAAAAGGAAATGGAAGTGAAGCGGAGCGTACTTCCAACTGCCATGGTTTATGTACAAAACGCAAAGGGTGACCATGTAACATGCCGTGTCCTATTAGATACGGGCTCAGAACTGTCATACGTATCCGAACGTTGCATTCAAGCGCTCGGATTGACACGGTCGGCATCACGAATCTTGGTCACAGGAATCTCTTCGGTGAAGGCAGACACGACAAGGGGATGCAGCACCTTGCATATCAAGTCTCGGATCTCCGAGGATCATTTGGTTGTCGACGCTCACGTGCTAGGCAAAATCACCTCTTCACTGGAACGGCAAAACATCGATGCATCGGCGCTCGAGGTATTCAAGGATCTGCAGTTGGCGGATACACAATTCAACACAAACTATTGGGAAGCAAACACGTTTGGTCAGTGTTTACCGGGCGAAAGATGTACGACAACAAGGGTAATCTGATCGCCATTTCATCGGTATTTGGATGGGTTATAACCTCACTCATCACATCCAATCCAACCAGCGCTGTTGCACTAACAACAACCGTTGATATAGGCGCCACTCTACAGAAGTTTTGGGAACTGGAAAACGTTCATAGCAGCGCAAAATTGGAACCAGAAGATGATCAAGTCGAGAAGCATTTTCTCGCCACTCACAGGCGCGATGCAAACGGGAAGTATATCGTAGAACTTCCATTCAACACCGATACCCCCGAATTCGGAGAAACACTACAAGGAGCCGTAAAACGCTTTAAATCGGTTGAGCGACGGCTACAGCAAAATGAGCATCTACGTAAACAGTACATATACTTTATGCGGGAGTATATAAGTCTGGGGCACATGCGTGAGGTGCAGCCAGAGGAAAACGCTACTGGAAGTCAGTTTTATCTACCACACCATCCAGTACTGGGTCGGAAGCTACGAGTTGTTTTCGATGGATCATTTCGCGACGCCAACGGCAAGGCTTTAAATGACACCCTGTTCACCGGGCCCAGTATCCAGCGCGATCTGTTCGCGGTGTGCCTTCGTTTTCGGATGCACAGATATGCCTTCTCAGCGGACATCGTAAAAATGTTCCGCCAAATATGGGTAGACGAAAGGCACCGCAATTTTCAAAAAATCGTTTGGAGAGAGGATCCATCCGATGGAATGCTTTATGGGATCGGATGGATCCTCTCTCCAAACGATTTTTTGAAAATTGCGGTGCCTTTCGTCTACCCATATTTGGCGGAACATTTTTACGATGTCCGCTGAGAAGGCATATCTGTGCATCCGAAAACGAAGGCACACCGCGAACAGATCGCGCTGGATACTGGGCCCGGTGAACAGGGTGTCATTTAAAGCCTTGCCGTTGGCGTCGCGAAATGATCCATCGAAAACAACTCGTAGCTTCCGACCCAGTACTGGATGGTGTGGTAGATAAAACTGACTTCCAGTAGCGTTTTCCTCTGGCTGCACCTCACGCATGTGCCCCAGACTTATATACTCCCGCATAAAGTATATGTACTGTTTACGTAGATGCTCATTTTGCTGTAGCCGTCGCTCAACCGATTTAAAGCGTTTTACGGCTCCTTGTAGTGTTTCTCCGAATTCGGGGGTATCGGTGTTGAATGGAAGTTCTACGATATACTTCCCGTTTGCATCGCGCCTGTGAGTGGCGAGAAAATGCTTCTCGACTTGATCATCTTCTGGTTCCAATTTTGCGCTGCTATGAACGTTTTCCAGTTCCCAAAACTTCTGTAGAGTGGCGCCTATATCAACGGTTGTTGTTAGTGCAACAGCGCTGGTTGGATTGGATGTGATGAGTGAGGTTATAACCCATCCAAATACCGATGAAATGGCGATCAGATTACCCTTGTTGTCGTACATCTTTCGCCCGGTAAACACTGACCAAACGTGTTTGCTTCCCAATAGTTTGTGTTGAATTGTGTATCCGCCAACTGCAGATCCTTGAATACCTCGAGCGCCGATGCATCGATGTTTTGCCGTTCCAGTGAAGAGGTGATTTTGCCTAGCACGTGAGCGTCGACAACCAAATGATCCTCGGAGATCCGAGACTTGATATGCAAGGTGCTGCATCCCCTTGTCGTGTCTGCCTTCACCGAAGAGATTCCTGTGACCAAGATTCGTGATGCCGACCGTGTCAATCCGAGCGCTTGAATGCAACGTTCGGATACGTATGACAGTTCTGAGCCCGTATCTAATAGGACACGGCATGTTACATGGTCACCCTTTGCGTTTTGTACATAAACCATGGCAGTTGGAAGTACGCTCCGCTTCACTTCCATTTCCTTTTCAGATTTTGCAGTGCCCTGTGCACATACAACCGATTGTGTGTTATCTCCTTGGGCGAGATGACTAAGCGTCACCGAAGAGGTTTCGGGCGCGCTTATGTCTCGCTCATCCTCGCCTGCTACCTGCGACATATTCCCAATAGCTTGTGGATTCGCTTGAATATGTAGAAGTGTGTGATGATTTCCCTTGCATTGCCTACATTTGTACGTAGACTTGCACTTGCTAACTCCATGACCAGGTCGCAAGCAGTTGTAGCATAGTGATTTCTCCTTCACGAAGGATCGCCTCTGCATCCCGGACATGTGCAAGAATTGCTCACAGCTATACAGAGTGTGATCGGTAGCATCGCATTTGGTGCAGCCATTGCTTTCGACCGCGATCATCGATTGTGTGACCCTTTTTGTTTTCTCTGCATGTTGAGTTGCCCTGCCGCCTGCAAGCTCCCGTTTACTCAGCTCCAGTTCCTCGCAGCGAGAATCGAGAAATTTGAAGAATTCCTCGAGAGTGGGGGAATCTATGTCCATGCTGCGCTCAATCCACCTGCGCCGCGTGTCAGCGTCAAGTTTCTCCAGGGCCAGATAGATGATCCAGCAATCGCGTCCTGTTTGCTTGGCCGCATCCAATCCGCGAACATTTTCGTTTCTCCGTCTGATACCTTCCGTAGAATTGTTGCATCTACCTTTGTAGTAGTTGGTAGGCTCGTAAACTGCTCCAAAAATGAGTTTACTATGTGCCGTGGGCGATTGTATCTTTCCTTAAGTCGTTCCCAAGCTGTGTTGTAAGCTGTGTCCGTAATTGCCAAATGTCGAACCAAGTTGGCAGCCTCATCCACGAGTAGTGTTTTTAAGTGATGAAACTTCTGCGTGTTGGACAAATGCGGTTTGTTGTGAATTGTACTTTCATATATGTCTTGAAAGGATGGCCACTCTGTGTAGTTGCCCGAGAACCGTTTGATTTGAATTTTCGGCAATTCGCTCAGATTAGAATTCGCCGTGAGTACCGAATTTGAATTCGCCAAACTGACGTCACCGTTATGAATCGGGGTACTCGAATTAGCCTGATTTGCAGCAAGACGCTCAAATAGTTGTTGGTTTTGCTGTAGCAAATTAACAATTGCGTCACCGTTGGAATGCAAAACGTTGCTGCCACTCGCAATGCTTGCAGATGTATTCAATTGCAAAGCATCACTTTTTTCCTTGAGAATTGCGTTTGCCCTTAGGTACTTATCTTCGTATACCGCATTATCGATCTCCGGATCGACGTATCCCTCCACTCCCTCGTGAAGAGCAATGTTGTCGCCAAATTGATTGAATTCCTTCCAAACTTCGTGGAGAAGTTGTATGCGTGTGGTGATCTCTGCTTGTGTTGGTGATTCCGCTTGCTCAGCCCATGCGAGACAACGTGTGATGTTGGCCTTGAGCCTGGCACGGCCTTTAACGAATGCTTTTAATTGTTCCATTGCAAACAATTATCCTGACCATCAAAGCACTCCACTAACTGTCCAAGAATCCGGATAGAAGGACCAACAATATGGTCTGAACTTAGAGCGAGTTCAGTGGACTCTATGAATTTTAATTCTCTTCAGTTGTGAAGTCTATTTGACACTAAATATAATTTCATCAGAAGACGCCGTCGCAGCAGCATTGCCAACAAAACCAAATTTTTATACAGATGTTTCTTCTACATAAGGAATAGTATATAATATAATAAAGATGGCATTATGCGCCGATTAATAAGATTTGATTCAAGCTGCAACCGTTCACGAACAAACAGAACAACTGATCTGTTATAAAATACGACTGCCAATCCTACATTCTATTTTTCATTCATTCATTCGTTCCGTTCTGCACTGTAGTATGCACATATATCGAATACCCATTGTACTTAAAGGGTTCACACTGTAACACTTTGTTGCAGTGTTTACGCAATATAAATTGCCGGTCATAAACCCAGCCATCACCCAACTTATACATTGGCTCGCACAAGAAGAATGCAAGTGTCAGCATAATTGCAACACGAGCGGACCAATGTATATGTATATGTGTATATACCTCCGCGTTCAGCTTAAGCGAGCATAGCTCTGTATTTAAGAATATCATATATATAATCCAGCGCAGCGCAGCTTTAAGAATTAGACTTCCTGAGTCTTAAGCTTATATCCATAAGACAAGAACCAATTAAAGATACAAATGAAACTATAACAAAACTTCAACAACTGAATTTATACATTATTACTTGGAGCGGGAAATTCTGATGGAAACTGATGGGATCAATCTTTACATGGCGACCGTGACGAAGGTGCAAGCAATCTAAAGGAGCAAGGAGGATATATAGAAACACGTCTGAGTCAGTAGAGTGTGCAATGGGAGGTCAAAAAAATAAGATAAAAAATAGAATAGCCCGCATAAAGTGGCTACTTTTCGCTCAAAAAACTTCGCCCGCGTGGTCGACGGCGCAGAAACTAAATAATGAGCTAGAATATCTGAAAGAAACACTCCAAAATATAAAACAAAAAAACACAACTTACTCATAAAAGAAAATACAAATTGTAAATCAAATACTAACAACGCAACAAATTACCCCAAAGCCACTGCCAAGAAGACCAGAAGTTTGACCAACAGACTGCCCCGGACTCCTCTACTCTGCTGCATGCAACTATGCATGCATGAAGATGAAGACCAGCTCAGGAAAATAGCCAGGACCGCCGCCTGCGCCTTCGAGGGAACGTCAGCGTAGCCAAACCGGCGACGACCAGCTGACGGAGAAGGAAGTCGAGCAGGAGGAACCATCCTTGCTGATCCTTCCAGAAAAATAAAAATAACCCATGCACTGCGTTGCATAATTTTTTTGATTGCACTGCGATGCAAATATTAAAAAAAAATATTTTGTAAAAATGAGCGGAACCTTTTCTGCCGATTAGAGCTTGGCCTGTAAAGCCATGCAAAAACTAGGCAGGTATCTTTTTGTTAATATAAATCTTACCATTTGATATGTACAATGATTGGACAATAAATTATAAATATAAGCCATATGTTAATGGCATAAAATTAGAAGAAATAAACGCAAACATGGCCATTATCGAAACAAAGTCAGTGGACTCCACTGCAAACGTAATTAATAAAATTGAATCGAGCACTGTTGACTCGTGTTCATGCCGGGAGGCTCTCCTCCGCCGCCTCTGCCCTCCGTGCACCGACATACGAGCGAACCTATGTTCTCCCGCTCTCCGCTCCTCGGCATTCCCGATCGGCGCTCACTGCGAGGTGAGCTGGGGATGGCTGGCCCGCTTCCGCCACTCGGGCCGCTCCCGCACTGTTAAGCTGAGCTTATCGGTCGGGAGCGCGGCCCTTATGTTAACTTAGTTTTTAGTTCTCTGTATGACGGTGAGTCAAATACATGTGCCTTTGACTTATACCCACGACGCCACCGACTTGTTTCTTTCGCCCTGACGCGGGCACCCCCCCCCCGTTTGCGTCGTGGGACCTTTCGACCAACAACTTTCGCTTCTGGACATCTTTTGGCGGCACAACCCAGTGAACTTTTTTCCCGCTACAACCACAACACCACGCAGAGTTTTTTAAATTTGAATTTAAAACCAATTTAGTGGAGCAAATACCACAACGCATTTAATTATTAATTTTTGCGATCGGGAAGAAGCCGAAGTTTTATTCCACGTTTCCGGCCACATAATAATTAAATTCAAAAATTATTAATTTTTAATTCCATCCGTCCGGCTAAGTAAACTTAAAAATAATTTAGTGGAGCAAATACTACAAAGTATTTAGTTATTCATTTTTCGATCGGGAAGCAGCCGAAGTTTTTATTCCACTTTTCCGGCCACATAATAATAAATTAGAAAATTATTAATTATTTATTTATTAGTTTTCCATCCGAACAAGAAGCCAAGTTTGCAATTCCACCTACCCGGCTCTAGAATAATTAAATCCGACAATAATTAGTCAGAAAAGAAGGTTAATTATTATTAGGTATTTATTTATTTATTTATTTTTTTTTGTGCCAAATTCAAGCCAAGGTCAATTCCACCTTTCCGGCTCCGCAACATTTAATTTCGAAAAAGAATTGAGGGTTCAATTATACCTATAAACACTTAAACAATTATTATTATTGCGAAAAATAAAAATTCAGCTGTTCGAAGGCCCCTCTAAATCCGAGTTAGTTGAGGATACAATATATACGTACGTGTCATATATTTCTATACATACATAATTGTACACACATTGATTGTCATCCACTTTTTTCTGAACGACCACGGACTTTCCGATACTTTTTTATTTTCCGTGTCTCCAACACTGTCTCTACTCCGCATCAGGCACCATCCGCCTGCAATCACACCAAACCGCTTTGTCTTTTGTTTTTTTTTTTTTTTTTTTTTGGGTTCCTACGGTTTCTTTGCCCTCCACATACGGTTCGTGCCGCACACGACTGGTCTTTCGACGTCTGCGCCTAGTTGCCAACGAGTCCTTGTAAGCATGCATCCGCGATCTCGCCATTCTCAGCACATTAGTGTGACCGGCCACCGCTTCGTACGAGGCACTAATTGCGCAAGTCAGTCGACAAGCGCTGACCAGCGAGCTCTATTCTGAGAATGCCTACGGGAGAAGACAAGAGCCCGCGTCCTATCCCATCCATTCGTCTGGACAGATCTAAATCCGCATCTCCGCGGGCGCCTTTTCTAAAGCCTAGGGCTAGCAGTGCCATTCCAAGGGCAAAGAGCGACGAATCCGATAAAACCCCCGGTCCATCACAAAGGCAGACCCGCTCCGTGGCAAGAATGGCTCAAAGTGCGGTCGACGTGGCATTGAAAAAGTTCATCGTCACAACAGATCGGATCAGTCAATTTGAGACCAACATAAATACTCCGGGCGCCCCAGAAACGGAATGCTCCCAGTACATGTTGGAAGTCCATCGGGACCAAATTCGGGCCCTGTGGGAGAAGGTAGAAAAGACCTACGAGAGCTGCTCCGACTTAATTTCTTAAAATTAAGTAATATTTATAAGTCTATGTAGGTAAATATGTTTCTCAATTCATGTGACTAGTGCTATAATTATAAGTGTAAACTTGTTGCGCTAGGATAAGAACTTAATAAAATTAAATTAATTAATTCGTCCCTAGTAAATCGTTGAACTAAAAGCTCTCTGCTTCTCTGCTTGTCGAACTGCTTTTCAACGTCGTCTTCAATATCGCCTTCAATCACGCCTTCAATCGCGCCTTCAATACCCCCTTTAACTCCAGTGGCGTCACTTTGCCGCCTCGTCTCAATAACCCTCTCTGGAAATCTGCTCCGTCGTAATCTCCTCCAGATTTTACGTTTCCAAGTTCTGCTCCTGGTCAAGTTGGCAAAATGCACAATAAATTTTGTAGTTTTGTAGTTGCAGAATTTCACAATACTTTGCAAAACTTGGTGAAATTGAGCAATATGAAAATTATCAGCTCTTCTGGATGGTTTTTTGTCTCTCTTTCTCGTAATCACTTCAGTTTTATAGCTTTTTAGTTTCTCAGTTTAGTTTTAATTATTAGACTGCGATCGATGGATTCTTAGCACAAAAACTTGATGGTTGTTTGGCCGCGTATCACACTCAAATTGGCACGTTTGTGGAGTGATCCCGGTTGAGCCCCCAAAATTGTAGAGAAAGGCTTCCGTGAATTCATTAAATAATTAGACACAATTTATTCTTCGATGAATACAGTTTTGATACAGTTTTTTACACTTTAATATCTCTGAGACACACGCGACCTTCTTCTCCTGATGCTCAATCTCTACTCTTACTTGCGCATATTTCACGCTTTTTAACACTAAAAAAAATTTTATAGAACAGAACAACTGATCTGTTATAAAATACGACTGCCAATCCTACATTCTATTTTTCATTCATTCATTCGTTCCGTTCTGCACTGTAGTATGCACATATATCGAATACCCATGGTATTTAAAGGGTTCACACTGTAACACTTTGTTGCAGTGTTTACGCAATATAAATTGCCGGTCATAAACCCAGCCATCACCCAACTTATACATTGGCTCGCACAAGAAGAATGCAAGTGTCAGCGTAATTGCAACACGAGCGGACCAATGTATATGTATATGTGTATATACCTCCGCGTTCAGCTTAAGCGAGCATAGCTATGTATTTAAGAATATCATATATATAATCGTCTCTCCGCTGCCGCTGTTGACAGCGCAGCTTTAAGAATTAGACTTCCTGAGTCTTAAGCTTATATCCATAAGACAAGAACCAATTAAAGATACAAATGAAACTATAACAAAACTTCAACAACTGAATTTATACATTATTACTTGGAGCGGGAAATTCTGATGGAAACTGATGGGATCAATCTTTACATGGCGACCGTGACGAAGGTGCAAGCAATCTAAAGGAGCAAGGAGGATATATAGAAACACGTCTGAGTCAGTAGAGTGTGCAATGGGAGGTAAAAAAAATAAGATAAAAAATAGAATAGCCCGCATAAAGTGGCTACTTTTCGCTCAAAAAACTCCGCCCGCGTGGTCGACGGCGCAGAAACTAAATAATGAGCTAGAATATCTGAAAGAAACACTCCAAAATATAACCCAAAAAAGCACAACTTACTCAGAAAAGAAAATACAAATTGTAAATCAAATACTAACAACGAAACAAATTACCCCAAAGCCACTGCCAAGAAGACCAGAAGTTTGACCGACAGACTGCCCCGGACCCCTCTACTCTGCTGCATGCAACTATGCATGCATGAAGATGAAGACCCGCTCAGGAAAATAGCCAGGACCGCCGCCTGCGCCTTCGAGGGAACGTCAGCGTAGCCAAACCGGCGACGACCAGCTGACGGAGAAGGAAGTCGAGCAGGAGGAACCATCCTTGCTGATCCTTGCAGGAAAAATAAAAATAACCCATGCACTGCGTTGCATAATTTTTTTGATTGCACTGCGATGCAAATATTAAAATAAAATATTTTGTAAAAATGAGCGGAACCTTTTCTGCCGATTAGAGCTTGGCCTGTAAAGCCATGCAAAAAATAGGCAGGTATCTTTTTGTTAATATAAATCTTACTATTTGATATGTCCAATGATTGGACAATAAATTATAAATATAAGCCATATGTTAATGGCATAAAATTAGAAGAAATAAACGCAAACATGGCCATTATCGAAACAAAGTCAGTGGACTCCACTGCAAACGTAATTAATAAAATTGAATCGAGCACTGTTGACTCGTGTTCATGCCGGGAGGCTCTCCTCCGCCGCCTCTGCCCTCCGTGCACCGACATACGAGCGAACCTATGTTCTCCCGCTCTCATTCTCGGCATTCCCGATCGGCGCTCACTGCGAGGTGAGCTGGGAATGGCTGGCCCGCTTCCGCCACTCGGGCCGCTCCCGCACTGTTAAGCTGAGCTTATCGGTCGGGAGCGCGGCCCTTATGTTAACTTAGTTTTTAGTTCTATGTATGACGCTGAGTCAAATACATGTGCTTTTGACTTATACCCACGACGCCCCCGACTTGTTTCTTTCGCCCTGACGCGGGCACCCCCCGTTTGCGCCGTGGGACCTTTCGACCAACAACTTTCGCTTCTGGACATCTTTTGCGGCAAAGCGCCCCTCTTCACATTTTGGTCCTTCGAGCCGGATTTTTTTTGTGGATTCTCTACCAGCAGTTCCCGGCATTGGTGCGCCAAAAAGATAAGTACGACATTTCTCCGTCTTCGTCTCGCTGCCGGTTTTCAGCAGTGGTCCGAACATTACATTTCGTTCACACTGCTGTAAGATTTGTTTTTCCTTCCGTGTCAGCTCCAAGTCTGAGTTTTTTCGACACAACGGAAGTAATTTCTATTATTCATTTTTTCTATTCTACTTCGCCTTCAATCTCGGAAAAATTTTCCATCCGTCTCCGTTTTGTGTGCGCCATATTCCTCACCGTTTTCGGTCTCCCCGTTATCCATTCGCTTGCCGGCGGTCGAGGCATATGTGCATCCATACATACATACACATGACAATTGCGCACATATATATATATTTTTTTTGGTGCAATTAATCCGCGAAAGATTCGCAAACAGTGAACAGTGAAATTGTGCGGTGAATAAAAAAGGCATAATTAATATTGGCCAGCCGGTGTGCATTAGTTCCGCAAATTTCCAAATTCGCCGAACAGTCCGCCGCTGTTGCAATATTTTTTTTTGTTCCAATCAGTGTCATTTTTTCACCGCATAACACTCCGTTCCCCCAGTTACATACATACATATATACAGTCCACTTATGACCGCTCCGCTGTGAATGCATGCCCATACATACATACATACATACATATATTCCAATATATTTTCTGCCTCCGATTTCAGAAATTAACACATATGCATATACATATCTCCGTATAGAATAAATGCTCATATATATTCCCATATATTTTCTGCCTCCGACTTCAGAAATAAATAAAGCTAATATTAAACCTACGAATTATATTCACTTAAAATCCGTGTTCCAAAAAAACTTTAACTCAGCCGCCGCAGCGCCGTGAGTTTTTTTTTTGTGGGGTTGCTGTTTTATTATTTTTTGCCTTTGGTGACTTACGCACTGCGTTGCCGTCGGCGTAACCCAGTGAACTTTTTTCCCGCTACAACCACAACACCACGCAGAGTTTTTTAAATTTGAATTTAAAACCAATTTAGTGGAGCAAATACCACAACGCATTTAATTATTAATTTTTGCGATCGGGAAGAAGCCGAAGTTTTATTCCACGTTTCCGGCCACATAATAATTAAATTCAAAAATTATTAATTTTTAATTCCATCCGTCCGGCTAAGTAAACTTAAAAATAATTTAGTGGAGCAAATACTACAAAGTATTTAGTTATTCATTTTTCGATCGGGAAGCAGCCGAAGTTTTTATTCCACTTTTCCGGCCACATAATAATTAAATTAGAAAATTATTAATTATTTATTTATTAGTTTTCCATCCGAACAAGAAGCCAAGTTTGCAATTCCACCTACCCGGCTCTAGAATAATTAAATCCGACAATAATTAGTCAGAAAAGAAGGTTAATTATTATTAGGTATTTATTTATTTATTTATTTTTTTTTTGTGCCAAATTCAAGCCAAGGTCAATTCCACCTTTCCGGCTCCGCAACATTTAATTTCGAAAAAGAATTGGGGGTTCAATTATACCTATAAACACTTAAACAATTATTATTATTGCGAAAAACAAAAATTCAGCTGTTCGAAGGCCCCTCTAAATCCGAGTTAGTTGAGGATACAATATATACGTACGTGTCATATATTTCTATACATACATAATTGTACACACATTGATTGTCATCCACTTTTTCTGAACGACCACGGACTTTCCGATACTTTTTTATTTTCCGTGTCTCCAACACTGTCTCTACTCCGCATCAGGCACCATCCGCCTGCAATCACACCAAACCGCTTTGTCTTTTGTTTTTTTTTTTTTTTTTTTTTTTGGGTTCCTACGGTTTCTTTGCCCTCCACATACGGTTCGTGCCGCACACGACTGGTCTTTCGACGTCTGCGCCGAGTTGCCAACGAGTCCTTGTAAGCATGCATCCGCGATCTCGCCATTCTCAGCACATTAGTGTGACCGGCCACCGCTTCGTACGAGGCACTAATTGCGCAAGTCAGTCGACAAGCGCTGACCAGCGAGCTCTATTCTGAGAATGCCTACGGGAGAAGACAAGAGCCCGCGTCCTATCCCATCCATTCGTCTGGACAGATCTAAATCCGCATCTCCGCGGGCGCCTTTTCTAAAGCCTAGGGCTAGCAGTGCCATTCCAAGGGCAAAGAGCGACGAATCCGTCGATAAAACCCCCGGTCCTTCACAAAGGCAGACCCGCTCCGTGGCAAGAATGGCTCAAAGTGCGGTCGACGTGGCACTGAAAAAGTTCATCGCCACAACAGATCGGATCAGTCAATTTGAGACCAACATAAATACTCCGGGCGCCCCAGAAACGGAATGCTCCCAGTACATGTTGGAAGTCCATCGGGACCAAATTCGGGCCCTGTGGGAGAAGGTAGAAAAGACCTACGAGAGCTGCTCCGACTTAATTTCTTAAAATTAAGTAATATTTATAAGTCTATGTAGGTAAATATGTTTCTCAATTCATGTGACTAGTGCTATAATTATAAGTGTAAACTTGTTGAGCTAGGATAAGAACTTAATAAAATTAAATTAATTAATTCGTCCCTAGTAAATCGTTGAACTAAAAGCTGCGACCGTTGTCTTCTCTGCTTGTCGAACTGCTTTTCAACGTCGTCTTCAATATCGCCTTCAATCACGCCTTCAATCGCGCCTTCAATACCCCCTTTAACTCCAGTGGCGTCACTTTGCCGCCTCGTCTCAATAACCCTCTCTGGAAATCTGCTCCGTCGTAATCTCCTCCAGATTTTACGTTTCCAAGTTCTGCTCCTGGTCAAGTTGGCAAAATGCACAATAAATTTTGTAGTTTTGTAGTTGCAGAATTTCACAATACTTTGCAAAACTTGGTGAAATTGAGCAATATGAAAATTATCAGCTCTTCTGGATGGTTTTTTGTCTCTCTTTCTCGTAATCACTTCAGTTTTATAGCTTTTTAGTTTCTCAGTTTAGTTTTAATTATTAGACTGCGATCGATGGATTCTTAGCACAAAAACTTGATGGTTGTTTGGCCGCGTATCACACTCAAATTGGCACGTTTGTGGAGTGATCCCGGTTGAGCCCCCAAAATTGTAGAGAAAGGCTTCCGTGAATTCATTAAATAATTAGACACAATTTATTCTTCGATGAATACAGTTTTGATACAGTTTTTTACACTTTAATATCTCTGAGACACACGCGACCTTCTTCTCCTGATGCTCAATCTCTACTCTTACTTGCGCATATTTCACACTTTTTAACACTAAAAAAAATTTTATAGAACAGAACAACTGATCTGTTATAAAATACGACTGCCAATCCTACATTCTATTTTTCATTCATTCATTCGTTCCGTTCTGCACTGTATCGAATCCATGCACATATATCGAATACCCATGGTATTTAAAGGGTTCACACTGTAACACTTTGTTGCAGTGTTTACGCAATATAAATTGCCGGTCATAAACCCAGCCATCACCCAACTTATACATTGGCTCGCACAAGAAGAATGCAAGTGTCAGCATAATTGCAACACGAGCGGACCAATGTATATGTATATGTGTATATACCTCCGCGTTCAGCTTAAGCGAGCATAGCTATGTATTTAAGAATATCATATATATAATCGTCTCTCCGCTGCCGCTGTTGACAGCGCAGCTTTAAGAATTAGACTTCCTGAGTCTTAAGCTTATATCCATAAGACAAGAACCAATTAAAGATACAAATGAAACTATAACAAAACTTCAACAACTGAATTTATACATTATTACTTGGAGCGGGAAATTCTGATGGAAACTGATGGGATCAATCTTTACATGGCGACCGTGACGAAGGTGCAAGCAATCTAAAGGAGCAAGGAGGATATATAGAAACACGTCTGAGTCAGTAGAGTGTGCAATGGGAGGTCAAAAAAATAAGATAAAAAATAGAATAGCCCGCATAAAGTGGCTACTTTTCGCTCAAAAAACTCCGCCCGCGTGGTCGACGGCGCAGAAACTAAATAATGAGCTAGAATATCTGAAAGAAACACTCCAAAATATAACCCAAAAAAGCACAACTTACTCAAAAAAGAAAATACAAATTGTAAATCAAATACTAACAACGCAACAAATTACCCCAAAGCCACTGCCAAGAAGACCAGAAGTTTGACCGACAGACTGCCCCGGACCCCTCTACTCTGCTGCATGCAACTATGCATGCATGAAGATGAAGACCCGCTCAGGAAAATAGCCAGGACCGCCGCCTGCGCCTTCGAGGGAACGTCAGCGTAGCCAAACCGGCGACGACCAGCTGACGGAGAAGGAAGTCGAGCAGGAGGAACCATCCTTGCTGATCCTTGCAGGAAAAATAAAAATAACCCATGCACTGCGTTGCATAATTTTTTTGATTGCACTGCGATGCAAATATTAAAATAAAATATTTTGTAAAAATGAGCGGAACCTTTTCTGCCGATTAGAGCTTGGCCTGTAAAGCCATGCAAAAACTAGGCAGGTATCTTTTTGTTAATATAAATCTTACTATTTGATATGTCCAATGATTGGACAATAAATTATAAATATAAGCCATATGTTAATGGCATAAAATTAGAAGAAATAAACGCAAACATGGCCATTATCGAAACAAAGTCAGTGGACTCCACTGCAAACGTAATTAATAAAATTGAATCGAGCACTGTTGACTCGTGTTCATGCCGGGAGGCTCTCCTCCGCCGCCTCTGCCCTCCGTGCACCGACATACGAGCGAACCTATGTTCTCCCGCTCTCATTCTCGGCATTCCCGATCGGCGCTCACTGCGAGGTGAGCTGGGAATGGCTGGCCCGCTTCCGCCACTCGGGCCGCTCCCGCACTGTTAAGCTGAGCTTATCGGTCGGGAGCGCGGCCCTTATGTTAACTTAGTTTTTAGTTCTATGTATGACGCTGAGTCAAATACATGTGCTTTTGACTTATACCCACGACGCCCCCGACTTGTTTCTTTCGCCCTGACGCGGGCACCCCCCGTTTGCGCCGTGGGACCTTTCGACCAACAACTTTCGCTTCTGCTTCTGCGCCCCTCTTCACATTTTGGTCCTTCGAGCCGGATTTTTTTTGTGGATTCTCTACCAGCAGTTCCCGGCATTGGTGCGCCAAAAAGATAAGTACGACATTTCTCCGTCTTCGTCTCGCTGCCGGTTTTCAGCAGTGGTCCGAACATTACATTTCGTTCACACTGCTGTAAGATTTGTTTTTCCTTCCGTGTCAGCTCCAAGTCTGAGTTTTTTCGACACCACGGAAGTAATTTCTATTATTCATTTTTTCTATTCTACTTCGCCTTCAATCTCGGAAAAATTTTCCATCCGTCTCCGTTTTGTGTGCGCCATATTCCTCACCGTTTTCGGTCTCCCCGTTATCCATTCGCTTGCCGGCGGTCGAGGCATATGTGCATCCATACATACATACACATATACACACATGACAATTGCGCACATATATATATATTTTTTTAGTGCAATTAATCCGCGAAAGATTCGCAAACAGTGAACAGTGAAATTGTGCGGTGAATAAAAAAGGCATAATTAATATTGGCCAGCCGGTGTGCATTAGTTCCGCAAATTTCCAAATTCGCCGAACAGTCCGCCGCTGTTGCAATATTTTTTTTTGTTCCAATCAGTGTCATTTTTTCACCGCATAACACTCCGTTCCCCCAGTTACATACATACATATATACAGTCCACTTATGACCGCTCCGCTGTGAATGCATGCCCATACATACATACATACATACATATATTCCAATATATTTTCTGCCTCCGATTTCAGAAATTAACACATATGCATATACATATCTCCGTATAGAATAAATGCTCATATATATTCCCATATATTTTCTGCCTCCGACTTCAGAAATAAATAAAGCTAATATTAAACCTACGAATTATATTCACTTAAAATCCGTGTTCCAAAAAAACTTTAACTCAGCCGCCGCAGCGCCGTGAGTTTTTTTTTTGTGGGGTTGCTGTTTTATTATTTTTTGCCTTTGGTGACTTACGCACTGCGTTGCCGTCGGCGTAACCCAGTGAACTTTTTTCCCGCTACAACCACAACACCACGCAGAGTTTTTTAAATTTGAATTTAAAACCAATTTAGTGGAGCAAATACCACAACGCATTTAATTATTAATTTTTGCGATCGGGAAGAAGCCGAAGTTTTATTCCACGTTTCCGGCCACATAATAATTAAATTCAAAAATTATTAATTTTTAATTCCATCCGTCCGGCTAAGTAAACTTAAAAATAATTTAGTGGAGCAAATACTACAAAGTATTTAGTTATTCATTTTTCGATCGGGAAGCAGCCGAAGTTTTTATTCCACTTTTCCGGCCACATAATAATAAATTAGAAAATTATTAATTATTTATTTATTAGTTTTCCATCCGAACAAGAAGCCAAGTTTGCAATTCCACCTACCCGGCTCTAGAATAATTAAATCCGACAATAATTAGTCAGAAAAGAAGGTTAATTATTATTAGGTATTTATTTATTTATTTATTTTTTTTTGTGCCAAATTCAAGCCAAGGTCAATTCCACCTTCCCGGCTCCGCAACATTTAATTTCGAAAAAGAATTGAGGGTTCAATTATACCTATAAACACTTAAACAATTATTATTATTGCGAAAAATAAAAATTCAGCTGTTCGAAGGCCCCTCTAAATCCGAGTTAGTTGAGGATACAATATATACGTACGTGTCATATATTTCTATACATACATAATTGTACACACATTGATTGTCATCCACTTTTTTCTGAACGACCACGGACTTTCCGATACTTTTTTATTTTCCGTGTCTCCAACACTGTCTCTACTCCGCATCAGGCACCATCCGCCTGCAATCACACCAAACCGCTTTGTCTTTTGTTTTTTTTTTTTTTTTTTTTTTGGGTTCCTACGGTTTCTTTGCCCTCCACATACGGTTCGTGCCGCACACGACTGGTCTTTCGACGTCTGCGCCTAGTTGCCAACGAGTCCTTGTAAGCATGCATCCGCGATCTCGCCATTCTCAGCACATTAGTGTGACCGGCCACCGCTTCGTACGAGGCACTAATTGCGCAAGTCAGTCGACAAGCGCTGACCAGCGAGCTCTATTCTGAGAATGCCTACGGGAGAAGACAAGAGCCCGCGTCCTATCCCATCCATTCGTCTGGACAGATCTAAATCCGCATCTCCGCGGGCGCCTTTTCTAAAGCCTAGGGCTAGCAGTGCCATTCCAAGGGCAAAGAGCGACGAATCCGTCGATAAAACCCCCGGTCCTTCACAAAGGCAGACCCGCTCCGTGGCAAGAATGGCTCAAAGTGCGGTCGACGTGGCACTGAAAAAGTTCATCGCCACAACAGATCGGATCAGTCAATTTGAGACCAACATAAATACTCCGGGCGCCCCAGAAACGGAATGCTCCCAGTACATGTTGGAAGTCCATCGGGACCAAATTCGGGCCCTGTGGGAGAAGGTAGAAAAGACCTACGAGAGCTGCTCCGACTTAATTTCTTAAAATTAAGTAATATTTATAAGTCTATGTAGGTAAATATGTTTCTCAATTCATGTGACTAGTGCTATAATTATAAGTGTAAACTTGTTGAGCTAGGATAAGAACTTAATAAAATTAAATTAATTAATTCGTCCCTAGTAAATCGTTGAACTAAAAGCTGCGACCGTTGTCTTCTCTGCTTGTCGAACTGCTTTTCAACGTCGTCTTCAATATCGCCTTCAATCACGCCTTCAATCGCGCCTTCAATACCCCCTTTAACTCCAGTGGCGTCACTTTGCCGCCTCGTCTCAATAACCCTCTCTGGAAATCTGATCCGTCGTAATCTCCTCCAGATTTTACGTTTCCAAGTTCTGCTCCTGGTCAAGTTGGCAAAATGCACAATAAATTTTGTAGTTTTGTAGTTGCAGAATTTCACAATACTTTGCAAAACTTGGTGATATTGAGCAATATGAAAATTATCAGCTCTTCTGGATGGTTTTTTGTCTCTCTTTCTCGTAATCACTTCAGTTTTATAGCTTTTTAGTTTCTCAGTTTAGTTTTAATTATTAGACTGCGATCGATGGATTCTTAGCACAAAAACTTGATGGTTGTTTGGCCGCGTATCACACTCAAATTGGCACGTTTGTGGAGTGATCCCGGTTGAGCCCCCAAAATTGTAGAGAAAGGCTTCCGTGAATTCATTAAATAATTAGACACAATTTATTCTTCGATGAATACAGTTTTGATACAGTTTTTTACACTTTAATATCTCTGAGACACACGCGACCTTCTTCTCCTGATGCTCAATCTCTACTCTTACCTGCGCATATTTCACACTTTTTAACACGAAAAAAAATTTTATAGAACAGAACAACTGATCTGTTATAAAATACGACTGCCAATCCTACATTCTATTTTTCATTCATTCATTCGTTCCGTTCTGCACTGTATCGAATACCCATGCACATATATCGAATACCCATGGTATTTAAAGGGTTCACACTGTAACACTTTGTTGCAGTGTTTACGCAATATAAATTGCCGGTCATAAACCCAGCCATCACCCAACTTATACATTGGCTCGCACAAGAAGAATGCAAGTGTCAGCATAATTGCAACACGAGCGGACCAATGTATATGTATATGTGTATATACCTCCGCGTTCAGCTTAAGCGAGCATAGCTATGTATTTAAGAATATCATATATATAATCGTCTCTCCGCTGCCGCTGTTGACAGCGCAGCTTTAAGAATTAGACTTCCTGAGTCTTAAGCTTATATCCATAAGACAAGAACCAATTAAAGATACAAAACTTCAACAACTGAATTTATACATTATTACTTGGAGCGAGAAATTCTGATGGAAACTGATGGGATCAATCTTTACATGGCGACCGTGACGAAGGTGCAAGCAATCTAAAGGAGCAAAGAGGATATATAGAAACACGTCTGAGTCAGTAGAGTGTGCAATGGGAGGTCAAAAAAATAAGATAAAAAATAGAATAGCCCGCATAAAGTGGCTACTTTTCGCTCAAAAAACTCCGCCCGCGTGGTCGACGGCGCAGAAACTAAATAATGAGCTAGAATATCTGAAAGAAACACTCCAAAATATAACCCAAAAAAGCACAACTTACTCAAAAAAGAAAATACAAATTGTAAATCAAATACTAACAACGCAACAAATTACCCCAAAGCCACTGCCAAGAAGACCAGAAGTTTGACCGACAGACTGCCCCGGACCCCTCTACTCTGCTGCATGCAACTATGCATGCATGAAGATGAAGACCCGCTCAGGAAAATAGCCAGGACCGCCGCCTGCGCCTTCGAGGGAACGTCAGCGTAGCCAAACCGGCGACGACCAGCTGACGGAGAAGGAAGTCGAGCAGGAGGAACCATCCTTGCTGATCCTTGCAGGAAAAATAAAAATAACCCATGCACTGCGTTGCATAATTTTTTTGATTGCACTGCGATGCAAATATTAAAATAAAATATTTTGTAAAAATGAGCGGAACCTTTTCTGCCGATTAGAGCTTGGCCTGTAAAGCCATGCAAAAACTAGGCAGGTATCTTTTTGTTAATATAAATCTTACTATTTGATATGTCCAATGATTGGACAATAAATTATAAATATAAGCCATATGTTAATGGCATAAAATTAGAAGAAATAAACGCAAACATGGCCATTATCGAAACAAAGTCAGTGGACTCCACTGCAAACGTAATTAATAAAATTGAATCGAGCACTGTTGACTCGTGTTCATGCCGGGAGGCTCTCCTCCGCCGCCTCTGCCCTCCGTGCACCGACATACGAGCGAACCTATGTTCTCCCGCTCTCATTCTCGGCATTCCCGATCGGCGCTCACTGCGAGGTGAGCTGGGAATGGCTGGCCCGCTTCCGCCACTCGGGCCGCTCCCGCACTGTTAAGCTGAGCTTATCGGTCGGGAGCGCGGCCCTTATGTTAACTTAGTTTTTAGTTCTATGTATGACGCTGAGTCAAATACATGTGCTTTTGACTTATACCCACGACGCCCCCGACTTGTTTCTTTCGCCCTGACGCGGGCACCCCCCGTTTGCGCCGTGGGACCTTTCGACCAACAACTTTCGCTTCTGCTTCTGCGCCCCTCTTCACATTTTGGTCCTTCGAGCCGGATTTTTTTTGTGGATTCTCTACCAGCAGTTCCCGGCATTGGTGCGCCAAAAAGATAAGTACGACATTTCTCCGTCTTCGTCTCGCTGCCGGTTTTCAGCAGTGGTCCGAACATTACATTTCGTTCACACTGCTGTAAGATTTGTTTTTCCTTCCGTGTCAGCTCCAAGTCTGAGTTTTTTCGACACCACGGAAGTAATTTCTATTATTCATTTTTTCTATTCTACTTCGCCTTCAATCTCGGAAAAATTTTCCATCCGTCTCCGTTTTGTGTGCGCCATATTCCTCACCGTTTTCGGTCTCCCCGTTATCCATTCGCTTGCCGGCGGTCGAGGCATATGTGCATCCATACATACATACACATATACACACATGACAATTGCGCACATATATATATATTTTTTTAGTGCAATTAATCCGCGAAAGATTCGCAAACAGTGAACAGTGAAATTGTGCGGTGAATAAAAAAGGCATAATTAATATTGGCCAGCCGGTGTGCATTAGTTCCGCAAATTTCCAAATTCGCCGAACAGTCCGCCGCTGTTGCAATATTTTTTTTTGTTCCAATCAGTGTCATTTTTTCACCGCATAACACTCCGTTCCCCCAGTTACATACATACATATATACAGTCCACTTATGACCGCTCCGCTGTGAATGCATGCCCATACATACATACATACATACATATATTCCAATATATTTTCTGCCTCCGATTTCAGAAATTAACACATATGCATATACATATCTCCGTATAGAATAAATGCTCATATATATTCCCATATATTTTCTGCCTCCGACTTCAGAAATAAATAAAGCTAATATTAAACCTACGAATTATATTCACTTAAAATCCGTGTTCCAAAAAAACTTTAACTCAGCCGCCGCAGCGCCGTGAGTTTTTTTTTTGTGGGGTTGCTGTTTTATTATTTTTTGCCTTTGGTGACTTACGCACTGCGTTGCCGTCGGCGTAACCCAGTGAACTTTTTTCCCGCTACAACCACAACACCACGCAGAGTTTTTTAAATTTGAATTTAAAACCAATTTAGTGGAGCAAATACCACAACGCATTTAATTATTAATTTTTGCGATCGGGAAGAAGCCGAAGTTTTATTCCACGTTTCCGGCCACATAATAATTAAATTCAAAAATTATTAATTTTTAATTCCATCCGTCCGGCTAAGTAAACTTAAAAATAATTTAGTGGAGCAAATACTACAAAGTATTTAGTTATTCATTTTTCGATCGGGAAGCAGCCGAAGTTTTTATTCCACTTTTCCGGCCACATAATAATAAATTAGAAAATTATTAATTATTTATTTATTAGTTTTCCATCCGAACAAGAAGCCAAGTTTGCAATTCCACCTACCCGGCTCTAGAATAATTAAATCCGACAATAATTAGTCAGAAAAGAAGGTTAATTATTATTAGGTATTTATTTATTTATTTATTTTTTTTTTGTGCCAAATTCAAGCCAAGGTCAATTCCACCTTTCCGGCTCCGCAACATTTAATTTCGAAAAAGAATTGAGGGTTCAATTATACCTATAAACACTTAAACAATTATTATTATTGCGAAAAACAAAAATTCAGCTGTTCGAAGGCCCCTCTAAATCCGAGTTAGTTGAGGATACAATCTATACGTACGTGTCATATATTTCTATACATACATAATTGTACACACATTGATTGTCATCCACTTTTTTCTGAACGACCACGGACTTTCCGATACTTTTTTATTTTCCGTGTCTCCAACACTGTCTCTACTCCGCATCAGGCACCATCCGCCTGCAATCACACCAAACCGCTTTGTCTTTTGTTTTTTTTTTTTTTTTTTTTTTTTGGGTTCCTACGGTTTCTTTGCCCTCCACATACGGTTCGTGCCGCACACGACTGGTCTTTCGACGTCTGCGCCGAGTTGCCAACGAGTCCTTGTAAGCATGCATCCGCGATCTCGCCATTCTCAGCACATTAGTGTGACCGGCCACCGCTTCGTACGAGGCACTAATTGCGCAAGTCAGTCGACAAGCGCTGACCAGCGAGCTCTATTCTGAGAATGCCTACGGGAGAAGACAAGAGCCCGCGTCCTATCCCATCCATTCGTCTGGACAGATCTAAATCCGCATCTCCGCGGGCGCCTTTTCTAAAGCCTAGGGCTAGCAGTGCCATTCCAAGGGCAAAGAGCGACGAATCCGTCGATAAAACCCCCGGTCCTTCACAAAGGCAGACCCGCTCCGTGGCAAGAATGGCTCAAAGTGCGGTCGACGTGGCACTGAAAAAGTTCATCGCCACAACAGATCGGATCAGTCAATTTGAGACCAACATAAATACTCCGGGCGCCCCAGAAACGGAATGCTCCCAGTACATGTTGGAAGTCCATCGGGACCAAATTCGGGCCCTGTGGGAGAAGGTAGAAAAGACCTACGAGAGCTGCTCCGACTTAATTTCTTAAAATTAAGTAATATTTATAAGTCTATGTAGGTAAATATGTTTCTCAATTCATGTGACTAGTGCTATAATTATAAGTGTAAACTTGTTGAGCTAGGATAAGAACTTAATAAAATTAAATTAATTAATTCGTCCCTAGTAAATCGTTGAACTAAAAGCTGCGACCGTTGTCTTCTCTGCTTGTCGAACTGCTTTTCAACGTCGTCTTCAATATCGCCTTCAATCACGCCTTCAATCGCGCCTTCAATACCCCCTTTAACTCCAGTGGCGTCACTTTGCCGCCTCGTCTCAATAACCCTCTCTGGAAATCTGATCCGTCGTAATCTCCTCCAGATTTTACGTTTCCAAGTTCTGCTCCTGGTCAAGTTGGCAAAATGCACAATAAATTTTGTAGTTTTGTAGTTGCAGAATTTCACAATACTTTGCAAAACTTGGTGATATTGAGCAATATGAAAATTATCAGCTCTTCTGGATGGTTTTTTGTCTCTCTTTCTCGTAATCACTTCAGTTTTATAGCTTTTTAGTTTCTCAGTTTAGTTTTAATTATTAGACTGCGATCGATGGATTCTTAGCACAAAAACTTGATGGTTGTTTGGCCGCGTATCACACTCAAACTGGCACGTTTGTGGAGTGATCCCGGTTGAGCCCCCAAAATTGTAGAGAAAGGCTTCCGTGAATTCATTAAATAATTAGACACAATTTATTCTTCGATGAATACAGTTTTGATACAGTTTTTTACACTTTAATATCTGTGAGACACACGCGACCTTCTTCTCCTGATGCTCAATCTCTACTCTTACTTGCGCATATTTCACGCTTTTTAACACTAAAAAAAATTTTATAGAACAGAACAACTGATCTGTTATAAAATACGACTGCCAATCCTACATTCTATTTTTCATTCATTCATTCGTTCCGTTCTGCACTGTAGTATGCACATATATCGAATACCCATGGTATTTAAAGGGTTCACACTGTAACACTTTGTTGCAGTGTTTACGCAATATAAATTGCCGGTCATAAACCCAGCCATCACCCAACTTATACATTGGCTCGCACAAGAAGAATGCAAGTGTCAGCATAATTGCAACACGAGCGGACCAATGTATATGTATATGTGTATATACCTCCGCGTTCAGCTTAAGCGAGCATAGCTATGTATTTAAGAATATCATATATATAATCGCAGCGCAGCGCAGCTTTAAGAATTAGACTTCCTGAGTCTTAAGCTTATATCCATAAGACAAGAACCAATTAAAGATACAAATGAAACTATAACAAAACTTCAACAACTGAATTTATACATTATTACTTGGAGCGGGAAATTCTGATGGAAACTGATGGGATCAATCTTTACATGGCGACCGTGACGAAGGTGCAAGCAATCTAAAGGAGCAAGGAGGATATATAGAAACACGTCTGAGTCAGTAGAGTGTGCAATGGGAGGTCAAAAAAATAAGATAAAAAATAGAATAGCCCGCATAAAGTGGCTACTTTTCGCTCAAAAAACTCCGCCCGCGTGGTCGACGGCGCAGAAACTAAATAATGAGCTAGAATATCTGAAAGAAACACTCCAAAATATAACCCAAAAAAGCACAACTTACTCAAAAAAGAAAATACAAATTGTAAATCAAATACTAACAACGCAACAAATTACCCCAAAGCCACTGCCAAGAAGACCAGAAGTTTGACCGACAGACTGCCCCGGACCCCTCTACTCTGCTGCATGCAACTATGCATGCATGAAGATGAAGACCCGCTCAGGAAAATAGCCAGGACCGCCGCCTGCGCCTTCGAGGGAACGTCAGCGTAGCCAAACCGGCGACGACCAGCTGACGGAGAAGGAAGTCGAGCAGGAGGAACCATCCTTGCTGATCCTTGCAGGAAAAATAAAAATAACCCATGCACTGCGTTGCATAATTTTTTTGATTGCACTGCGATGCAAATATTAAAATAAAATATTTTGTAAAAATGAGCGGAACCTTTTCTGCCGATTAGAGCTTGGCCTGTAAAGCCATGCAAAAACTAGGCAGGTATCTTTTTGTTAATATAAATCTTACTATTTGATATGTCCAATGATTGGACAATAAATTATAAATATAAGCCATATGTTAATGGCATAAAATTAGAAGAAATAAACGCAAACATGGCCATTATCGAAACAAAGTCAGTGGACTCCACTGCAAACGTAATTAATAAAATTGAATCGAGCACTGTTGACTCGTGTTCATGCCGGGAGGCTCTCCTCCGCCGCCTCTGCCCTCCGTGCACCGACATACGAGCGAACCTATGTTCTCCCGCTCTCATTCTCGGCATTCCCGATCGGCGCTCACTGCGAGGTGAGCTGGGAATGGCTGGCCCGCTTCCGCCACTCGGGCCGCTCCCGCACTGTTAAGCTGAGCTTATCGGTCGGGAGCGCGGCCCTTATGTTAACTTAGTTTTTAGTTCTATGTATGACGCTGAGTCAAATACATGCGCCTTTGACTTATACCCACGACGCCCCCGACTTGTTTCTTTCGCCCTGACGCGGGCACCCCCCGTTTGCGCCGTGTGACCTTTCGACCAACAACTTTCGCTTCTGGACATCTTTTGGCGGCACAAGCGCCCCTCTTCACATTTTGGTCCTTCGAGCCGGATTTTTTTTGTGGATTCTCTACCAGCAGTTCCCGGCATTGGTGCGCCAAAAAGATAAGTACGACATTTCTCCGTCTTCGTCTCGCTGCCGGTTTTCAGCAGTGGTCCGAACATTACATTTCGTTCACACTGCTGTAAGATTTGTTTTTCCTTCCGTGTCAGCTCCAAGTCCGAGTTTTTTCGACACAACGGAAGTAATTTCTATTATTCATTTTTTCTATTCTACTTCGCCTTCAATCTCGGAAAAATTTTCCATCCGTCTCCGTTTTGTGTGCGCCATATTCCTCGCCGTTTTCGGTCTCCCCGTTATCCATTCGCTTGCCGGCGGTCGAGGCATATGTGCATCCATACATACATACACATATACACACATGACAATTGCGCACATATATATATATTTTTTTAGTGCAATTAATCCGCGAAAGATTCGCAAGCAGTGAACAGTGAAATTGTGCGGTGAATAAAAAAGGCATAATTAATATTGGCCAGCCGGTGTGCATTAGTTCCGCAAATTTCCAAATTCGCCGAACAGTCCGCCGCTGTCGCAATATTTTTTTTTTTGTTCCAATCAGTGTCATTTTTTCACCGCATAACACTCCGTTCCCCCAGTTACATACATACATATATACAGTCCACTTATGACCGCTCCGCTGTGAATGCATGCCCATACATACATACATACATACATATATTCCAATATATTTTCTGCCTCCGATTTCAGAAATTAACACATATGCATATACATATCTCCGTATAGAATAAATGCTCATATATATTCCCATATATTTTCTGCCTCCGACTTCAGAAATAAATAAAGCTAATATTAAACCTACGAATTATATTCACTTAAAATCCGTGTTCCAAAAAAACTTTAACTCAGCCGCCGCAGCGCCGTGAGTTTTTTTTTTGTGGGGTTGCTGTTTTATTATTTTTTGCCTTTGGTGACTTACGCACTGCGTTGCCGTCGGCGTAACCCAGTGAACTTTTTTCCCGCTACAACCACAACACCACGCAGAGTTTTTTAAATTTGAATTTAAAACCAATTTAGTGGAGCAAATACCACAACGCATTTAATTATTAATTTTTGCGATCGGGAAGAAGCCGAAGTTTTATTCCACGTTTCCGGCCACATAATAATTAAATTCAAAAATTATTAATTTTTAATTCCATCCGTCCGGCTAAGTAAACTTAAAAATAATTTAGTGGAGCAAATACTACAAAGTATTTAGTTATTCATTTTTCGATCGGGAAGCAGCCGAAGTTTTTATTCCACTTTTCCGGCCACATAATAATTAAATTAGAAAATTATTAATTATTTATTTATTAGTTTTCCATCCGAACAAGAAGCCAAGTTTGCAATTCCACCTACCCGGCTCTACAATAATTAAATCCGACAATAATTAGTCAGAAAAGAAGGTTAATTATTATTAGGTATTTATTTATTTATTTATTTTTTTTTTTGTGCCAAATTCAAGCCAAGGTCAATTCCACCTTTCCGGCTCCGCAACATTTAATTTCGAAAAAGAATTGAGGGTTCAATTATACCTATAAACACTTAAACAATTATTATTATTGCGAAAAACAAAAATTCAGCTGTTCGAAGGCCCCTCTAAATCCGAGTTAGTTGAGGATACAATATATACGTACGTGTCATATATTTCTATACATACATAATTGTACACACATTGATTGTCATCCACTTTTTTCTGAACGACCACGGACTTTCCGATACTTTTTTATTTTCCGTGTCTCCAACACTGTCTCTACTCCGCATCAGGCACCATCCGCCTGCAATCACACCAAACCGCTTTGTCTTTTGGTTTTTTTTTTTTTTTTTTTTTGGGTTCCTACGGTTTCTTTGCCCTTCACATACGGTTCGTGCCGCACACGACTGGTCTTTCGACGTCTGCGCCGAGTTGCCAACGAGTCCTTGTAAGCATGCATCCGCGATCTCGCCATTCTCAGCACATTAGTGTGACCGGCCACCGCTTCGTACGAGGCACTAATTGCGCAAGTCAGTCGACAAGCGCTGACCAGCGAGCTCTATTCTGAGAATGCCTACGGGAGAAGACAAGAGCCCGCGTCCTATCCCATCCATTCGTCTGGACAGATCTAAATCCGCATCTCCGCGGGCGCCTTTTCTAAAGCCTAGGGCTAGCAGTGCCATTCCAAGGGCAAAGAGCGACGAATCCGTCGATAAAACCCCCGGTCCTTCACAAAGGCAGACCCGCTCCGTGGCAAGAATGGCTCAAAGTGCGGTCGACGTGGCACTGAAAAAGTTCATCGCCACAACAGATCGGATCAGTCAATTTGAGACCAACATAAATACTCCGGGCGCCCCAGAAACGGAATGCTCCCAGTACATGTTGGAAGTCCATCGGGACCAAATTCGGGCCCTGTGGGAGAAGGTAGAAAAGACCTACGAGAGCTGCTCCGACTTAATTTCTTAAAATTAAGTAATATTTATAAGTCTATGTAGGTAAATATGTTTCTCAATTCATGTGACTAGTGCTATAATTATAAGTGTAAACTTGTTGAGCTAGGATAAGAACTTAATAAAATTAAATTAATTAATTCGTCCCTAGTAAATCGTTGAACTAAAAGCTGCGACCGTTGTCTTCTCTGCTTGTCGAACTGCTTTTCAACGTCGTCTTCAATATCGCCTTCAATCACGCCTTCAATCGCGCCTTCAATACCCCCTTTAACTCCAGTGGCGTCACTTTGCCGCCTCGTCTCAATAACCCTCTCTGGAAATCTGCTCCGTCGTAATCTCCTCCAGATTTTACGTTTCCAAGTTCTGCTCCTGGTCAAGTTGGCAAAATGCACAATAAATTTTGTAGTTTTGTAGTTGCAGAATTTCACAATACTTTGCAAAACTTGGTGATATTGAGCAATATGAAAATTATCAGCTCTTCTGGATGGTTTTTTGTCTCTCTTTCTCGTAATCACTTCAGTTTTATAGCTTTTTAGTTTCTCAGTTTAGTTTTAATTATTAGACTGCGATCGATGGATTCTTAGCACAAAAACTTGATGGTTGTTTGGCCGCGTATCACACTCAAATTGGCACGTTTGTGGAGTGATCCCGGTTGAGCCCCCAAAATTGTAGAGAAAGGCTTCCGTGAATTCATTAAATAATTAGACACAATTTATTCTTCG
Source organism: Drosophila birchii (assembly GCA_035046345.1). Taxonomy (NCBI): domain Eukaryota; kingdom Metazoa; phylum Arthropoda; class Insecta; order Diptera; family Drosophilidae; genus Drosophila; species Drosophila birchii. The sequence goes on from JAWNOA010000057.1 coordinate 120,336, forward strand.
ATGAATACAGTTTTGATACAGTTTTTTACACTTTAATATCTGTGAGACACACGCGACCTTCTTCTCCTGATGCTCAATCTCTACTCTTACTTGCGCATATTTCACGCTTTTTAACACTAAAAAAAATTTTATAGAACAGAACAACTGATCTGTTATAAAATACGACTGCCAATCCTACATTCTATTTTTCATTCATTCATTCGTTCCGTTCTGCACTGTAGTATGCACATATATCGAATACCCATGGTATTTAAAGGGTTCACACTGTAACACTTTGTTGCAGTGTTTACGCAATATAAATTGCCGGTCATAAACCCAGCCATCACCCAACTTATACATTGGCTCGCACAAGAAGAATGCAAGTGTCAGCATAATTGCAACACGAGCGGACCAATGTATATGTATATGTGTATATACCTCCGCGTTCAGCTTAAGCGAGCATAGCTATGTATTTAAGAATATCATATATATAATCGCAGCGCAGCGCAGCTTTAAGAATTAGACTTCCTGAGTCTTAAGCTTATATCCATAAGACAAGAACCAATTAAAGATACAAATGAAACTATAACAAAACTTCAACAACTGAATTTATACATTATTACTTGGAGCGGGAAATTCTGATGGAAACTGATGGGATCAATCTTTACATGGCGACCGTGACGAAGGTGCAAGCAATCTAAAGGAGCAAGGAGGATATATAGAAACACGTCTGAGTCAGTAGAGTGTGCAATGGGAGGTCAAAAAAATAAGATAAAAAATAGAATAGCCCGCATAAAGTGGCTACTTTTCGCTCAAAAAACTCCGCCCGCGTGGTCGACGGCGCAGAAACTAAATAATGAGCTAGAATATCTGAAAGAAACACTCCAAAATATAACCCAAAAAAGCACAACTTACTCAAAAAAGAAAATACAAATTGTAAATCAAATACTAACAACGCAACAAATTACCCCAAAGCCACTGCCAAGAAGACCAGAAGTTTGACCGACAGACTGCCCCGGACCCCTCTACTCTGCTGCATGCAACTATGCATGCATGAAGATGAAGACCCGCTCAGGAAAATAGCCAGGACCGCCGCCTGCGCCTTCGAGGGAACGTCAGCGTAGCCAAACCGGCGACGACCAGCTGACGGAGAAGGAAGTCGAGCAGGAGGAACCATCCTTGCTGATCCTTGCAGGAAAAATAAAAATAACCCATGCACTGCGTTGCATAATTTTTTTGATTGCACTGCGATGCAAATATTAAAATAAAATATTTTGTAAAAATGAGCGGAACCTTTTCTGCCGATTAGAGCTTGGCCTGTAAAGCCATGCAAAAACTAGGCAGGTATCTTTTTGTTAATATAAATCTTACTATTTGATATGTCCAATGATTGGACAATAAATTATAAATATAAGCCATATGTTAATGGCATAAAATTAGAAGAAATAAACGCAAACATGGCCATTATCGAAACAAAGTCAGTGGACTCCACTGCAAACGTAATTAATAAAATTGAATCGAGCACTGTTGACTCGTGTTCATGCCGGGAGGCTCTCCTCCGCCGCCTCTGCCCTCCGTGCACCGACATACGAGCGAACCTATGTTCTCCCGCTCTCATTCTCGGCATTCCCGATCGGCGCTCACTGCGAGGTGAGCTGGGAATGGCTGGCCCGCTTCCGCCACTCGGGCCGCTCCCGCACTGTTAAGCTGAGCTTATCGGTCGGGAGCGCGGCCCTTATGTTAACTTAGTTTTTAGTTCTATGTATGACGCTGAGTCAAATACATGCGCCTTTGACTTATACCCACGACGCCCCCGACTTGTTTCTTTCGCCCTGACGCGGGCACCCCCCGTTTGCGCCGTGTGACCTTTCGACCAACAACTTTCGCTTCTGGACATCTTTTGGCGGCACAAGCGCCCCTCTTCACATTTTGGTCCTTCGAGCCGGATTTTTTTTGTGGATTCTCTACCAGCAGTTCCCGGCATTGGTGCGCCAAAAAGATAAGTACGACATTTCTCCGTCTTCGTCTCGCTGCCGGTTTTCAGCAGTGGTCCGAACATTACATTTCGTTCACACTGCTGTAAGATTTGTTTTTCCTTCCGTGTCAGCTCCAAGTCTGAGTTTTTTCGACACAACGGCAGTAATTTCTATTATTCATTTTTTCTATTCTACTTCGCCTTCAATCTCGGAAAAATTTTCCATCCGTCTCCGTTTTGTGTGCGCCATATTCCTCGCCGTTTTCGGTCTCCCCGTTATCCAATCGCTTGCCGGCGGTCGAGGCATATGTGCATCCATACATACATACACATATACACACATGACAATTGCGCACATATATATATATTTTTTTAGTGCAATTAATCCGCGAAAGATTCGCAAGCAGTGAACAGTGAAATTGTGCGGTGAATAAAAAAGGCATAATTAATATTGGCCAGCCGGTGTGCATTAGTTCCGCAAATTTCCAAATTCGCCGAACAGTCCGCCGCTGTCGCAATATTTTTTTTTTGTTCCAATCAGTGTCATTTTTTCACCGCATAACACTCCGTTCCCCCACTTACATACATACATATATACAGTCCACTTATGACCGCTCCGCTGTGAATGCATGCCCATACATACATACATACATACATATATTCCAATATATTTTCTGCCTCCGATTTCAGAAATTAACACATATGCATATACATATCTCCGTATAGAATAAATGCTCATATATATTCCCATATATTTTCTGCCTCCGACTTCAGAAATAAATAAAGCTAATATTAAACCTACGAATTATATTCACTAAAATCCGTGTTCCAAAAAAACTTTAACTCAGCCGCCGCAGCGCCGTGAGTTTTTTTTTTGTGGGGTTGCTGTTTTATTATTTTTTGCCTTTGGTGACTTACGCACTGCGTTGCCGTCGGCGTAACCCAGTGAACTTTTTTCCCGCTACAACCACAACACCACGCAGAGTTTTTTAAATTTGAATTTAAAACCAATTTAGTGGAGCAAATACCACAACGCATTTAATTATTAATTTTTGCGATCGGGAAGAAGCCGAAGTTTTATTCCACGTTTCCGGCCACATAATAATTAAATTCAAAAATTATTAATTTTTAATTCCATCCGTCCGGCTAAGTAAACTTAAAAATAATTTAGTGGAGCAAATACTACAAAGTATTTAGTTATTCATTTTTCGATCGGGAAGCAGCCGAAGTTTTTATTCCACTTTTCCGGCCACATAATAATAAATTAGAAAATTATTAATTATTTATTTATTAGTTTTCCATCCGAACAAGAAGCCAAGTTTGCAATTCCACCTACCCGGCTCTACAATAATTAAATCCGACAATAATTAGTCAGAAAAGAAGGTTAATTATTATTAGGTATTTATTTATTTATTTATTTTTTTTTTGTGCCAAATTCAAGCCAAGGTCAATTCCACCTTTCCGGCTCCGCAACATTTAATTTCGAAAAAGAATTGAGGGTTCAATTATACCTATAAACACTTAAACAATTATTATTATTGCGAAAAACAAAAATTCAGCTGTTCGAAGGCCCCTCTAAATCCGAGTTAGTTGAGGATACAATATATACGTACGTGTCATATATTTCTATACATACATAATTGTACACACATTGATTGTCATCCACTTTTTTCTGAACGACCACGGACTTTCCGATACTTTTTTATTTTCCGTGTCTCCAACACTGTCTCTACTCCGCATCAGGCACCATCCGCCTGCAATCACACCAAACCGCTTTGTCTTTTGGTTTTTTTTTTTTTTTTTTTTGGGTTCCTACGGTTTCTTTGCCCTTTACATACGGTTCGTGCCGCACACGACTGGTCTTTCGACGTCTGCGCCGAGTTGCCAACGAGTCCTTGTAAGCATGCATCCGCGATCTCGCCATTCTCAGCACATTAGTGTGACCGGCCACCGCTTCGTACGAGGCACTAATTGCGCAAGTCAGTCGACAAGCGCTGACCAGCGAGCTCTATTCTGAGAATGCCTACGGGAGAAGACAAGAGCCCGCGTCCTATCCCATCCATTCGTCTGGACAGATCTAAATCCGCATCTCCGCGGGCGCCTTTTCTAAAGCCTAGGGCTAGCAGTGCCATTCCAAGGGCAAAGAGCGACGAATCCGTCGATAAAACCCCCGGTCCTTCACAAAGGCAGACCCGCTCCGTGGCAAGAATGGCTCAAAGTGCGGTCGACGTGGCACTGAAAAAGTTCATCGCCACAACAGATCGGATCAGTCAATTTGAGACCAACATAAATACTCCGGGCGCCCCAGAAACGGAATGCTCCCAGTACATGTTGGAAGTCCATCGGGACCAAATTCGGGCCCTGTGGGAGAAGGTAGAAAAGACCTACGAGAGCTGCTCCGACTTAATTTCTTAAAATTAAGTAATATTTATAAGTCTATGTAGGTAAATATGTTTCTCAATTCATGTGACTAGTGCTATAATTATAAGTGTAAACTTGTTGCGCTAGGATAAGAACTTAATAAAATTAAATTAATTAATTCGTCCCTAGTAAATCGTTGAACTAAAAGCTGCGACCGTTGTCTTCTCTGCTTGTCGAACTGCTTTTCAACGTCGTCTTCAATATCGCCTTCAATCACGCCTTCAATCGCGCCTTCAATACCCCCTTTAACTCCAGTGGCGTCACTTTGCCGCCTCGTCTCAATAACCCTCTCTGGAAATCTGCTCCGTCGTAATCTCCTCCAGATTTTACGTTTCCAAGTTCTGCTCCTGGTCAAGTTGGCAAAATGCACAATAAATTTTGTAGTTTTGTAGTTGCAGAATTTCACAATACTTTGCAAAACTTGGTGAAATTGAGCAATATGAAAATTATCAGCTCTTCTGGATGGTTTTTTGTCTCTCTTTCTCGTAATCACTTCAGTTTTATAGCTTTTTAGTTTCTCAGTTTAGTTTTAATTATTAGACTGCGATCGATGGATTCTTAGCACAAAAACTTGATGGTTGTTTGGCCGCGTATCACACTCAAATTGGCACGTTTGTGGAGTGATCCCGGTTGAGCCCCCAAAATTGTAGAGAAAGGCTTCCGTGAATTCATTAAATAATTAGACACAATTTATTCTTCGATGAATACAGTTTTGATACAGTTTTTTACACTTTAATATCTCTGAGACACACGCGACCTTCCTCTCCTGATGCTCAATCTCTACTCTTACTTGCGCATATTTCACGCTTTTTACCACTAAAAAAATTTTATAGAACAGAACAACTGATCTGTTATAAAATACGACTGCCAATCCTACATTCTATTTTTCATTCATTCATTCGTTCCGTTCTGCACTGTAGTATGCACATATATCGAATACCCATTGTACTTAAAGGGTTCACACTGTAACACTTTGTTGCAGTGTTTACGCAATATAAATTGCCGGTCATAAACCCAGCCATCACCCAACTTATACATTGGCTCGCACAAGAAGAATGCAAGTGTCAGCGTAATTGCAACACGAGCGGACCAATGTATATGTATATGTGTATATACCTCCGCGTTCAGCTTAAGCGAGCATAGCTATGTATTTAAGAATATCATATATATAATCGTCTCTCCGCTGCCGCTGTTGACAGCGCAGCTTTAAGAATTAGACTTCCTGAGTCTTAAGCTTATATCCATAAGACAAGAACCAATTAAAGATACAAATGAAACTATAACAAAACTTCAACAACTGAATTTATACATTATTACTTGGAGCGGGAAATTCTGATGGAAACTGATGGGATCAATCTTTACATGGCGACCGTGACGAAGGTGCAAGCAATCTAAAGGAGCAAGGAGGATATATAGAAACACGTCTGAGTCAGTAGAGTGTGCAATGGGAGGTCAAAAAAATAAGATAAAAAATAGAATAGCCCGCATAAAGTGGCTACTTTTCGCTCAAAAAACTCCGCCCGCGTGGTCGACGGCGCAGAAACTAAATAATGAGCTAGAATATCTGAAAGAAACACTCCAAAATATAACCCAAAAAAGCACAACTTACTCAGAAAAGAAAATACAAATTGTAAATCAAATACTAACAACGAAACAAATTACCCCAAAGCCACTGCCAAGAAGACCAGAAGTTTGACCGACAGACTGCCCCGGACCCCTCTACTCTGCTGCATGCAACTATGCATGCATGAAGATGAAGACCCGCTCAGGAAAATAGCCAGGACCGCCGCACCGGCGACGACCAGCTGACGGAGAAGGAAGTCGAGCAGGAGGAACCATCCTTGCTGATCCTTGCAGAAAAATAAAAATAACCCATGCACTGCGTTGCATAATTTTTTTGATTGCACTGCGATGCAAATATTAAAATAAAATATTTTGTAAAAATGAGCGGAACCTTTTCTGCCGATTAGAGCTTGGCCTGTAAAGCCATGCAAAAACTAGGCAGGTATCTTTTTGTTAATATAAATCTTACCATTTGATATGTACAATGATTGGACAATAAATTATAAATATAAGCCATATGTTAATGGCATAAAATTAGAAGAAATAAACGCAAACATGGCCATTATCGAAACAAAGCAAACGTAATTAATAAAATTGAATCGAGCACTGTTGACTCGTGTTCATGCCGGGAGGCTCTCCTCCGCCGCCTCTGCCCTCCGTGCACCGACATACGAGCGAACCTATGTTCTCCCGCTCTCATTCTCGGCATTCCCGATCGGCGCTCACTGCGAGGTGAGCTGGGGATGGCTGGCCCGCTTCCGCCACTCGGGCCGCTCCCGCACTGTTAAGCTGAGCTTATCGGTCGGGAGCGCGGCCCTTATGTTAACTTAGTTTTTAGTTCTCTGTATGACGCTGAGTCAAATACATGTGCCATTGACTTATACCCACGACGCCACCGACTTGTTTCTTTCGCCCTGACGCGGGCACCCCCCGTTTGCGCCGTGGGACCTTTCGACCAACAACTTTCGCTTCTGGACATCTTTTGGCGGCACAAGCGCCCCTTTTCACATTTTGGTCCTTCGAGCCGGATTTTTTTTTGTGGATTCTCTACCAGCAGCTCCCGGCATTGGTCCGCCAAAAAGATAAGTACGACATTTCTCCGTCTTCGTCTCGCTGCCTGTCTTCAGCAGTGGTCCGAACATTACATTTCGTTCACACTGCTGTAAGATTTGTTTTTCCTTCCGTGTCAGCTCCAAGTCTGAGTTTTTTCGACACAACGGAAGTAATTTCTATTATTCATTTTTTCTATTCTACTTCGCCTTCAATCTCGGAAAAATTTTCCATCCGTCTCCGTTTTGTGTGCGCCATATTCCTCACCGTTTTCGGTCTCCCCGTTATCCATTCGCTTGCCGGCGGTCGAGGCATATGTGCATCCATACATACATCACTATACACATGACAATTGCGCACATATATATATATTTTTTTAGTGCAATTAATCCGCGAAAGATTCGCAAACAGTGAACAGTGAAATTGTGCGGTGAATAAAAAAGGCATAATTAATATTGGCCAGCCGGTGTGCATTAGTTCCGCAAATTTCCAAATTCGCCGAACAGTCCGCCGCTGTCGCAATATTTTTTTTTTGTTCCAATCAGTGTCATTTTTTCACCGCATAACACTCCGTTCCCCCAGTTACATACATACATATATACAGTCCACTTATGACCGCTCCGCTGTGAATGCATGCCCATACATACATACATACATACATATATTCCAATATATTTTCTGCCTCCGATTTCAGAAATTAACACATATGCATATACATATCTCCGTATAGAATAAATGCTCATATATATTCCCATATATTTTCTGCCTCCGACTTCAGAAATAAATAAAGCTAATATTAAACCTACGAATTATATTCACTTAAAATCCGTGTTCCAAAAAAACTTTAACTCAGCCGCCGCAGCTCCGTGAGTTTTTTTTTTGTGGGGTTGCTGTTTTATTATTTTTTGCCTTTGGTGACTTACGCACTGCGTTGCCGTCGGCATAACCCAGTGAACTTTTTTCCCGCTACCACAACACCACGCAGAGTTTTTTAAATTTGAATTTAAAACCAATTTAGTGGAGCAAATACTACAAAGTATTTAGTTATTCATTTTTCGATCGGGAACCAGCCGAAATTTTTATTCCACTTTTCCGGCCACATAATAATTAAATTAGAAAATTATTAATTATTTATTTATTAGTTTTCCATCCGAACAAGAAGCCAAGTTTGCAATTCCACCTACCCGGCTCCAGAATAATTAAATCCGACAATAATTAGTCAGAAAAGAAGGTTAATTATTATTAGATATTTATTTATTTATTTATTTTTTTTTTTGTGCCAAATTCAAGCCAAGTCAATTCCACCTTTCCGGCTCCGCAACATTTAATTTCGAAAAATAATTGAGGGTTCAATTATACCTATAAACACTTAAACAATTATTATTATTGCGAAAAACAAAAATTCAGCTATTCGAAGGCCCCTCTAAATCCGAGTTAGTTGAGGATACAATATATACGTACGTGTCATATATTTCTATACATACATAATTGTACACACATTGATTGTCATCCACTTTTTTCTTAACGACCACGGACTTTCCGATACTTTTTTATTTTCCGTGTCTCCAACACTGTCTCTACTCCGCATCAGGCACCATCCGCCTGCAATCACACCAAACCGCTTTGTCTTTTGGTTTTTTTTTTGTCCTTTGGGTTCCTACGGTTTTTTTGCCCTCCACATACGGTTCGTGCCGCACACGACTGGTCTTTCGACGTCTGCGCCGAGTTGCCAACGAGTCCTTGTAAGCATGCATCCGCGATCTCGCCATTCTCCAGCACATTCATGTGACCGGCCACCGCTTCGTACGAGGCACTAATTGCGCAAGTCAGTCGACAAGCGCTGACCAGCGAGCTCTATTCTGAGAATGCCTACGGGAGAAGACAAGAGCCCGCGTCCTATCCCATCCATTCGTCTGGACAGATCTAAATCCGCATCTCCGCGGGCGCCTTTTTTTCTAAAGCCTAGGGCTAGCAGTGCCATTCCAAGGGCAAAGAGCGACGAATCCGTCGATAAAACCCCCGGTCCTTCACAAAGGCAGACCCGCTCCGTGGCAAGAATGGCTCAAAGTGCGGTCGACGTGGCACTGAAAAAGTTCATCGCCACAACAGATCGGATCAGTCAATTTGAGACCAACATAAATACTCCGGGCGCCCCAGAAACGGAATGCTCCCAGTACATGTTGGAAGTCCATAGGAACCAATTCGGGCCCTGTGGGAGAAGGTAGAAAAGACCTACGAGAGCTGCTCCGACT